>JAJLVF010000010.1:0-251947 GCA_030564485.1 Meyerozyma athensensis | reverse complement strand
ATTGCTTGTAAGTTCGACACTTTGTTGGAGAAGATTGACAGAAGAACCGGTAAGAAGATGGAAGACAACCCTAAGTTCGTTAAGTCTGGTGACGCTTCCATTGTCAAGATGGTTCCATCCAAGCCAATGTGTGTTGAGGCTTTCACTGACTACCCACCATTGGGAAGATTCGCTGTCAGAGACATGAGACAAACCGTCGCTGTCGGTGTCATCAAGTCTGTTGAGAAGTCTGACAAGGCTGGTAAGGTCACCAAGGCTGCTCAAAAGGCTGCCAAGAAGTAAGCTCAGTAGTCTGTTTAGCTAATTGAAGTAGAGACCAACATGTTGTAGACGAAAAAGCGGAAGAATAGTGCCGTACAAGCTGTCAATTGACCCCGGGGTCTTCGCGAGGCTCACGCCTGATTTTCATTCCGAGTCGCATCTGACTCGGCTGTGACTCGGGCCACGGCAAAGATAAAAACCACATGAAACCGAATTTTTTTCTTCTTCAATGAGATCAGGATTCAATAGCGTGTTGCTGGCATCTGCCGCAGCCAGAAGAACTTCTAGATTACGTTCAAATGTGCATTTATCGTGTTCTAGACGGTTTTTAGCATTCTCATCGCCTCAAGCGGATACTTCATCGAAGAACTACAATCGTTTGTTTGATCCGTCTTCGCTGGAAAATGGGTACGAGAACTTGGATACCTTTGCTAGAAGGCACTTGGGTCCTACCCCGGAAGAAACCCAAAAAATGTTGCAAAAATTGGGATACAATGACTTGGATGAGTTCTTGTCGAAGGCTGTTCCTCCTCATATTCTCTTTAAACGCCGACTCCAGGTTACCCCAGACCACGGTTATACCGAGCTGGAAATGTTGGACCACTTGCATGAACTTGCCGGCAAAAACAAAATTGTTAAGTCGTACATTGGTAAAGGGTATGCTGGTACTCGTGTTCCACCAGTGATCCAACGTAACTTGTTGGAGCTGCCAGAATGGTACACGTCCTATACTCCATACCAGCCAGAAATCTCCCAGGGTCGTCTTGAGTCGTTGCTCAACTACCAAACTATGGTGTCGTCTTTGACTGGTTTACCTATGGCTAATGCCTCGTTATTGGACGAGGGTACTGCTGCGGGTGAAGCTATGGCTATGTCTTTCCACAACTTGCGTGGCAAGAAGAAGAAGTACATCGTGGATGCCAAGGTGCACCCACAAACATACGCTGTGATCGAATCAAGAGCTTTGAACATCGGTGTGGAATTGGTGGTGCTTTCATTGGACACCGCCGAGGGTATTGACCAGCTCAAAGCTATCTCTGGAGAAACCTGTGGTGCTTTGGTACAGTATCCAGCCACCGACGGCTCCATTACTGACTTTTCTGCCGTGGCAGACATCGTGCACTCCACTAAAGGTCTTCTTGCCATGGCCACTGATCTTCTCGCCTTGACAGTGCTCCGTTCTCCTGCGGATTTTGGTGCTGACATCGCCTTAGGAACCTCCCAGCGTTTTGGTGTTCCATTCGGCTACGGTGGTCCCCATGCTGCTTTCTTTGCTACTTCCAACAAGTACTCGAGAAAGATCCCTGGAAGAATCGTCGGTGTTTCCAAAGACCGTCTTGGGAAGCCAGCTTTGAGATTGGCTCTTCAAACCCGTGAACAGCACATCAAGCGTGAAAATGCTACCTCCAACATCTGTACTGCCCAAGCATTGTTGGCCAACATGGCTGCTATGTACGCCATATACCACGGACCAGAGGGCTTGAAGAACATTGCTAGAAGAGTCTACGGATTCACGTCTGTGTTGGCTAACGAGTTGGGCCCTTCTGTGGTCAACGAAAAGTGGTTTGACACCTTGACTGTGAAGGTCGACAGCGCAAGCAGCACCTTGGACCAGGCTTTGAACAAGTACAACATCAACCTCTTCAAGGTGGACGAAACCCATGTTCTGTTGACTCTTGATGAGACCACCACTGCCAAGGAGATCGTTGATCTTGTTGAGCTCTTCACTGGCAGGTCCATCACTCTTCCAGGTTCCTTGCCCACTGTTCCCGAAGAACTTGTGCGTAAGGACGAGATTCTTACTCACCCAGTGTTCAACACTCACCACTCAGAAACCGCCATGTTGAGATACCTCCACCTTTTGCAATCGAAAGACCTCTCGTTGGCCAACTCGATGATTCCATTGGGCTCCTGTACCATGAAGTTGAATGCTACCGTCGAGATGATGTCACTCTCGATCCCTGGCTTCAGCCAAATCCACCCATTTGCTCCTGTCGACCAGGCTCAAGGATACAAGCAGCTCATTGACGAGTTTGAGAAGGATCTCAATGACATCACTGGTTTCGATGCTACCACCTCGATGCCCAACTCCGGTGCCCAAGGTGAGTACACCGGTTTGACCCTCATTCGTCAGTACCACGCTCTGCGTGGAGAAAACCACCGTAATATCTGTCTTATCCCTGTTTCTGCCCACGGAACCAACCCAGCTTCCGCTGCCATGTGTGGTTTGAAAGTTGTGCCTGTCAAGTGTCTTGGTGATGGTTCCATTGATCTTGAGGATCTCGCCGCCAAGGCTGAAAAGCACCAGAACGACCTTGCTGCCATTATGATCACCTACCCTTCGACCTACGGTCTCTTTGAGCCCGGCATCAAGCAGGCCATCGACACCGTGCATAAAAATGGTGGTTTGGTTTACCTTGACGGTGCTAACATGAATGCCCAAGTTGGTTTGACATCGCCAGGAGACTTGGGAGCAGATGTCTGTCATCTCAACATCCACAAGACATTTGCCTTGTCCCATGGAGGTGGAGGTCCCGGTCAAGCACCAGTGTGTGTCAAGCAGCACTTGACTCCATTCTTGCCCAAGCATCGTTTTGTGAGCACCCCACACTCCACCAACGAGTCGATCCAGTCGGTCAACTCTGCACCATTTGGATCTGCCGCTGTTATCCCAGTGTCCTACTCGTACATCAAAATGTTGGGCTCCCAGGCTCTTCCATACACCTCCACCATCGCCATGTTGAACGCCAACTACATGTTGAACCGCCTCAAGGACCAGTACCAGATATTGTTTGTGGACTCCCACGCTTCGGCCGATGAGGGATTGAAGCACTGTGCCCATGAGTTTATCCTTGACCTCCGTGAGTTCAAGGCTTTCGGTGTTGAAGCCATTGACGTTGCCAAGAGATTGCAGGACTACGGTTTCCACGCTCCAACTATGTCCTTTCCCATTGCTGGAACATTGATGATTGAGCCCACCGAGTCGGAGAACCTTGGCGAACTCGACCGTTTCGTCGACGCCCTCTTGTCGATTAGAGCCGAAATTGAAGCATTCAAGAACGGCGAGGCTGTTGGAGGAGTACTCAAAAACGCCCCTCACTCGTTGGAAGACATCATCAGCACCTCCCAGCAAGAATGGGAAGCCAGAGGTTACACCAGAGAAGAGGCTGCGTACCCATTGCCATATTTAAAGGTGGCCAAGTGCTGGCCCACCGTCGCTCGTGTGGACGACACCTACGGTGACATCAACTTGATGTGCACGTGTCCTTCTGTGGAAGAGGTTGTTGAGCAGCAGTCATAGAGGAGGAATAGAGTTAATAGAAAAACATATCACAAGAAATAGATAGAATAATTGACCCCACCCAGAAAGTGCTTCGGACTTGCAGGTTCGTATTTTTCGCAGCCTTGTGATTTTCATCCTGCACAACCTTTCTTGCTTTTCACCATGAAGTCGAAACGGACGTCTGTATCGGCCGGAATGCCTTATTCTCCGACTATAAATGGATATACCAGTCCTCTGCTGCAGCAGAGATCTCAGTTCTACTCGAATTACCAGCCGGGCTTGATAAATGATCCATCTACCACTCTCCCTGGCGACCGGTTTTCCTACTTCATGTCCCCAATGCCACTCAATGGTCTGCAATGGGCCCAAAGAGGAGACTACGAATGCATAGCTTTGAGCACCTACAAGGAGGGTTTCACCAACAAGATACAAATTGTCCATGGAGCAGGATATCGTAGTGACAGCACCGATGAGAACATGACTTCTCCAACCAACGACAGATCGGCCAAGCAGGTCGATGGGTTTGATTTCGTGCTTGCTACGGACTTCGATGTCGAGTACCCTATCACCCAGCTCGAATGGGATCCCAGAGTCGCCCACGAAAGTACGGCCAGATTGGGAGCACTGCTGGAAGTGTTGCGCTTGTTTGCAATAACTGACAACGATGGAGAACCACGTTTAGAGCAAACACACACGTTGGCCAACCCTGCTCCGAGCAGCGGACCAACAGGAGGAATTCAAGGCGATGTAAACACTCTTCCTCCCGTAACGTCTTTTGACTGGAATTCCACAGACCCCAGCATCATCATAACCTCCTCTGTCGACACAACCTGTACTCTCTGGGACGTCAACAGGTCGTTCGGTGACTCCAAGTCAGGCTTGGACCTGGCCACGGTCAAGACACAGCTCATAGCTCACGACTCAGAGGTGTTTGACGTCAAGTTTATCCACAACTCCACCAACATTTTTGCATCGGTGGGCAACGATGGCTCCATGAGGGTGTTTGATCTCCGGTCGCTCGAGCACTCAACCATCATCTACGAACCAGGCCCAGCTCTGCTCACAGGCACTGGCAGTGCTACCCACTCACCGGCCAATATAGGCGGCACCAGAACTCCCACCATGCATGGACCACCAACTTCTTCCAACGCTCTCTTGCGTCTCTCAGCCTCCCACATCGACCAGTACCACTTGGCTACCATCGGCGCCAACTCCAACAGCGTCATTATCATCGATATGCGAATGCCAGGAATGCCGCTTGCTACACTTGACGCATCGCTCGGTGGATCCAACTACGGTACTATCAACTCGCTCACATGGCACCCGACTGCCAACTACCTACTCACCGGTGGAGACGACTGCCAGGCACTTATATGGGACTGCAGCAACTTGCAAGCACCAAAAGCTGGCACCATGGAAGGCAGTACTTCCGATACTCCAGTTCTTTCGTACGAAGAGGAGTTGGAAGTCAATTCCGTATGCTGGCGCAGCCTGGGCGAATGGTTTGGTGTCGTCAGCGGTAAGGGTTTCCAGGCGGTGCTGATCGGATAGTGGCTAGGAACTAACACCACGGAGAGACTACTCGAAGATGTTTGGTCGCTTCTATTTGTTCATACTACAACTTCTCGTCCTTGCCAGGTGCTTCGAACGTCATTGACCCGGCAACATCGCCTTTTAATAACACCTCCCACTGCTGTTCAAAGATCTTCTTGCGGTCAAAGTTGTACCGAATGTCTGGAACATATGCTCGGTTTCGAATGGCCGCTTGCACCCGGCTGGTGATATGGTCGACAAGAATGGACACAGTCTCGTCTGGACGTTCTCCGTTGAGCAAATGCTCTCCACCATCTACATCGACGGCCTTCATCAAGTTGTCGCCAAGGTTTTTGCGGATGGCTGGAGCACTGGCTGGCGGATTCCACCTTGCTTTGGTACCAATTACGTGGGTGACAGGAATGTGTATCAGCTGTAAAATATGGTCAATGTCAGGTAACGAGATGGCAGAACAGACATAAATGGCCACCTGGGACTCGGCCGACACCTTGGTCTTGTACAAATCTTCTCCTGTTTCCGGGTCTTTGACGATGTAAAGCTCGTCATCCATCATGTCTTTCAACACCTGCGGATGTAAGTTCTTGCATGGCGAAAACTCCTTGAAGAACGTTTCGAAATCCTCCCGACTGTCAAACGTATCCATGAGCATGGAGGCCACCTTCTGGAATATGGCCGTGTACTTGTCTCTCAACACCGGGTCGTTGTTGAAGAACGCAACTGGCTCGATCAACACCAATGAATCAAACAACAGTGGTTCGGAGCTTCCAGCATAGGCTGCGCCAAACCCTCCGAACGAGTGTCCGATGAGAATGTTGCGACTGTTGATCACATTCTCCATTGTGCCAGGATTCAGTTTCTGTTCAGACTTGACGACCTCCACAATATCACGACCCAAGTCCTGCCAGAGATGCCCCCAACCAAGTTTATCCCGATTGACCATTGCAGAATCGCCGTGGTTGACAGCATCTAGAGCGATGACTGTCGCTAACTTCCATTTGTCGGACTTGGCTGCAATGTCATAGAGCTTCTGCACATGGTACTTCCATATGGACTTGTTCATACCAGCCCCATGAACAAACACCAAGTTCAAGGCAAGCTGGTCTTGGGGAATGGCATCGGTGTTGGTGTACTTGTGGTAGGCGATTTTCAATCTATCGCCAACGAGAATAGTACCTCCGGCATGGCGGGGATAAGCCGCTTCGGTGGTTTTGAGTTCTTGTTTGAAAGACATTTTTCACTGAGAAAGCTTAATTGTTTGGTTTTCAGCGAAACGAATCAGCAAGAACAATGAGTTGAAGTTGACAGCCTTGCAATGGCGGTTTTATATTCAAAAGCTATCACATGTGTCCATTCTGCTACTTGGTGCCAAGTGGGGGGAGGGGAATCTCGGCCGGAACGCGGGCCTCGGACCTTGACGTCACGGAAGACCGAGGTGCTAAAAACGCACATGTACAATAAAGTTGCAGCTGAAGATGTAGCTCGTATGGATACGAGAGGCGACGGTGCCATATGGAGTAAGTAATCAGGTAATACACAAAAATGGGATGCAGCATGTTACATTTTCAAGTGCGAGGTATGCACATGTAGATGAATGAGTACGGTATAAGGAAGAATTGTTATGATTATTGACGGCAAGTGAACTGTGGAATGGCGAGAGCTAGATGTAGTAAGTGTAAATGTAAATGAAGCAGAGAAGTCAAAAAAAAAAAACAGAACATTCAGTATGGAACATTTGCCGAGGATATTTCAAGTTTGAGATCTAGTTTGGGTGTGCATGATAAGCTCAATGCTGCGGGAGAATACACAGGCTAAGAGCTATGGTCTATTGCCTTGTACAATATGCAACAAAGCAAATTGCTCAATAGTGATGGACAATGCTATTTTCTACTACGAGAAGACATAAGACCATCACCCAGCTCATCATCTATCTCTAACCATCATCAAGTTCAAGTTCAACTTCAAATTTAAAGTCATCGCCTCATCACATACTCTGAAGCATCTACCCACCATCAACTCTCCAAGCATCCTTATACTCTCTACACTGCAAATCCCTGGATTCGTATTTTAGTGGCTTCGCAGCCATTAAAGGTACCTGACACCGTTCCGCCGCATGGTCTATAATTAGAAGCCGCAGGCAGTGCTTGGCAACCCCATTCCTATCAACGTGGGCGCAAAATAGCAGGAAAATGACAAAACGAACTATACTCGAGGACCTACCTCACCAGCTACTTCAACATCCTTCTACCACCTCCCAATCCTCGTTTCGGCCTTTTTTCTCCCACTGCTTATTGTTCTGAGACATCTCATCGGCACGGTGCCTGGTGTGCGGATGCAATCACCTAGTCCACATACCCCTTCCAGCGAAAAGTTTAAAATACCGACTTTCCAGCGAGCAAATCTAATTTTCGATTTCATCAGCTATGGACTTTGAACTGTTTGGTGGCACTGGCGACACTGGTTTTCCCTCAAGCACAGAGTCGGCACTCTATCCCACCTCATCGGATTTTTCAGCTTCAACCACATCTGAAATTGTGTCTTCTGGATCGCTTTCAAGCAGCTCAGAGGCTTCAGAGTCTAGTTCTGAGCAGCTGGCATCGTCCTCGTTCGCTCTGAGTGCACCAGAGCTGTCTAGTGCATCGGAAACCGGTCAATCTTCATCGGCAGCACCTTCGATTCTGTCGTTTGTGCAATCTCTGTCTCTGGAAAGACCGCTGCTGTCACAGAGCAGATCTTCCCATGTCGAGTCGTCTTCTGTGCTGTCGCAAGAGTCACAAGAACCCTCTAGCTCCTCGATAGAGGTGTTTTCTCTGTCGGAAACCGACATCTCATCAACCCTGGAAGAGCCCAGTACACTGGCTACTAAACCTACACGGACCTCCAAGCACTCTTCGTCCTCCAGGGACCCCAGAACCACCACTCCTGCAACCTCTACCCGTCTGTCGGTCGACCATCACACCACCTCGTTCACACCTCACTCCACTACTTTTACCCAGAACGACAAGACCATCACATCCTTCGTCACAGCACAGCCCTCGTCGGCTACCTCTTCAGGCGGCAACTCCAACAAGTCGTCCTCTTCGCCGAAAATCATTGGCGGTGTGGTCGGCTCTGTGGGCGGAGTCATTGTACTCACGGCGCTCATGGTGCTCTTTGTGTATCTTCGCCGGCGGAACCGCAAGACCACCAACCCATCTCCAGACTTCTCTGAGAGCAACTCTGGACTCCTGAACCCGTTCTCCGAAAAGTTCAACTTCAAGCTTCCGTTTGCATCCTCAAAACGAGCAAGTGCTGGCGCTGGCGGTGCTCTAGCAGGCATGGACGACATTGAGCGCCAGGTGGACCAGCGGGCCAACAGTACGGTCGCCGGTGGTGAAGATACCGGAGACTTTGCCTACCGTGGAGTCACTAACAGCAACAATTTGGACTCTGTTTTCCGCTCGACCGCTACAAACTCCAGCGGCTCCAATACCATTGCGGGAACGTCCCGGTTCAACTCCATTTCCCGTCCGTTGGGCACAACCGTCGAGGAAGACGGCGGTCCAATTTCGCAGCCATCGCCAGAACAGACATTTGAGCCACGACTCGGAACAGGAACAGCTTCTGGGGCAGCACCGGTGCCTTCTGGAACCGCACCGTACCCTCTAGACGGGGAACACTCACGAGATCCATCAGATGACCTCGCTCATTTCAATCCCGCCGACTACCATCTAGGCGAAGACGCCGATGACCTGGCTGCCAACTCTCGTTTCAAGGAAGACATATAGCATACAATAGCATAATAATAATGGAATATCACATCTACAGGCACCCAGCACCACTTTGTGGTGGGCCGTAACCGCTTGTCTCAGATGGCCCTGATCCTCTTCTCCTGCACGCACAATTTTTCATCTTCACCATGTCGACCAAGAATGTCTTGGTCAAGTTGATCGTCG
This sequence comes from Meyerozyma athensensis, assembly GCA_030564485.1. Taxonomy (NCBI): domain Eukaryota; kingdom Fungi; phylum Ascomycota; class Pichiomycetes; order Serinales; family Debaryomycetaceae; genus Meyerozyma; species Meyerozyma athensensis. The sequence goes on along the minus strand of JAJLVF010000010.1, from coordinate 242,917 downwards.
GAGCCGGACAAGCGGCTCCTGCTCCACCTGTGGGTCCTGCTCTTGGTTCTAAGGGTGTCAAAGCCATAGATTTTTGTAAGGAATTCAACGCTAGAACCGCCAATCTTCAACCTGGCACCCCGGTTCCATGTCTTTTGACCGTCAAGCCGGACCGTTCTTTCACATTCGAGATGAAGTCTCCACCTACATCGTGGCTCTTGTTCAAGGCAGCCAACGTGACTAAGGGAGCAGCCAAACCCACCCACGAACATGTTGGAGAAGTGTCGTTGAAGCATGTATATGAGATCGCCAAGATCAAAAAGACCGACGAAAGACACAAAGAAGTAGACTTGCGGGCCATATGTGGTGCCGTGATACTGACGGCCGACGCCATCGGCATCAAGGTGACGAAATAATGTACATAGAGATAAGAGGCTAATAAACGAGCGATGCAAAATATTAGAATAGCGATGATGCAAAAACCGTGAGAGATGTTCACTGACTATGAATATCGACTGTTGTGGTAACTTGGCTACTGCTCTACACATGCTTGCGTACATTTTATTACTCCTACCTCCTACTTTTTCTTCTTCTTTTCAAATGCTGATATGTGTGCCTTGGCCTGGTCCACCTGGGTGTGGTCGTGGTCTTCTGCCTTGACCACCTCGAATGATGAGTGTCCGTCCATGTGGAATCGTTCTTCCACCGTGCACATGTTGACGGAATCGAGCCACTCGTCCTTGAAGCAGTCCTCAATTGGGATACGACATGCCGGTGCCAACTCCACCATGCGGCCAATCAACGGCCTACAGTCTTCTGGCAACGCAAGAAGAAGACGACCAGGACCTGCCTCGGTGGACGTATGGGAGCTTCCTCCAGAAGTATCACCCGGTTTGGTTTCCTTAGGCGGTTCAGTAGCCGAAGAAGCTGCTGCCGCAGTGAGATCGCTGTTATAAGTGCCTTCTGCCATTGTAGCAGGGGTCTTTTTGAGCATGTCGCTGAGCGGAATGGGGTCTTGTCGGCTGGCAAACATCTTGAAGCTGTTATCGGTCAACTTAGGAACTTTCCAGGGGAACTTCTTCAACATCATACAGCAGTAAATTATGGCCGCCGACCAGACGTCCACTGGTCGAGGATCGTACTTGTGGAAAACACACACCTCTGGTGCCAAGTATGGATCGGAACCGACAATTCCTTGCGACTCAATCAAGGTTTTGGAAAACGGGTACGAAAAGACCACGGCCGAGCCAAAGTCGATGATCTTAACGATGCCTCGGGTGTCGATGACACAGTTGTCCAACTTGAGATCCCGATGAGCCAACCCCATGCTGTGGATGTAGCTGAGACCCAGGAGAATCTGTTTGAAGCAGCAGTTGATTTCTTCTCTCGACATTTTGTTGGACATGACTATGGCGAAGAGATCGAAATCACAGTACTCCATCACCTGCAAAATACGTTCGTTCTCGTAGCAGATCTCCACCGTCTCGATGATATTGGGGTGCTTCAACGTCAGTCCAATACAGTACTCGCCGGTAATCTTCTTGGCGTAGTCCCGCTTGGTCTCGTTGGAGTACTTGGCCCGGAACTCTTTCACTGCAAATGTCTTTTTGTCGGCCAATCTCGTCACCAAGTTGACCGAACCACCAGCTCCAGCACCCAAGCTCTCTCCCAATTTCGAATATCGCTTCGAAAACGGCTGCTGTGGACTCAACATGGTCAGCACCAGCGGCCGGCGCTCTGGATAGAGATTGTGGATGGACGAGGACCGAGAAATGCCACCGCCAGGACTCTGGGATATGGATGCATTAGACGACAGCGCCGTAAGCGAGCCCGGGGTATTTCCAAAGCCGCCTTGCCAAATCACTCCACCACCAGAAACTACACTGCTATTGCCATTGGCGGTTGGAACGCTGGTTCCGTAGCTGCTGCTGGTGCCCCGAAGCGAGGCCAGTAGATTGGAAGACGCTGGGATCTCTCGTGCTGGCGTTGGAGTCTTCTTGAAGAATCGCTTCAAGTTGGCCATGGAATTGTGTCTTGTCGGAACCAGCTGACCCGCCGACTCCGACGATGAAAGCGATGACGGAGACGAAGCCACGGCGTTCTCGTTGTACGAATTATTGTAGAACGAGCCGATATCAGTGGACGAGTCCCGCTTGGCCATCTGCTTGTTCCTCAGAGCAAAGAAAGACAGGAGCCCTGATTGGGATCCGGACCGTTGTTGTGAACCAACCGATGCAGCCTGTGCCTGTGCAACCCGATGCTTCGACACCACAAACCTGGGCTCAATCAGCGACGAGTGAACCTGTGGAGACTGAATGTGAATAGATGAGATGGGTTGGCCGTTCGGAAGATTGGGTACATGGTCGGCCAGAGTGGACAAGGATGAATTGGCCTGGCTCGCCTGGTTACCATTGACAGCTGGGTTGCTTCCAGAACTAACAGACTGTGCATGCAGCCTTCCTCCAGGTGCTGAATATGGTATGGAAGATGACAAAGAGTCGTTGCCCGAAAACGACAGATGGGAAAGTGAGTTGTTGCGATTCATGCGTGGACTCCGCCCCACATTACGGCTGCTGTGGCTGCCCAACGTGAACATATTCGTACGGGGCGATTCGAAATCATCGAACTTCTCGTCGTCGGGGTTTCCCTCGGATGTGTCAAACTGTTGATCGACGGCATCTGCAACAGAAGTCGGGGACTGGGGAGATCCGACGGTGGAACCGAGGGCAGAACCGGCCGGCGTGTCGCCCGGTGTCTGGGTCGGCGTGGTGCCGGTCAGCAACGACTCGTGCAAAAGCCGGGTCAACGACGAGATGGGTCGGTCAGAACTCATGAACTGTGGTTCGCTAATCGTCGACCGGCTTGATTGGAGTGATAACGATTTGTCAGTGCTTATGTCATCGAGATAGCGCCCGATTGAGTTTGGGTGCAACTCGTAAATTGGGGGAGCTGGTGTATTCGTTATATAGTATCGCTAGCGGGTGGGAACAAAGCCTCCTTTGTACCGCCAACTCCCAACAGCAGGCGCAATTGGTCGAGCCGGTTATCGAGATCAGAAACGGTTTTTGGTTTTTCGTCGACCACACCGGGCTTTGATTTGGCTGATTTCTTCGGTTTTTTGGCACTCTTGTCGTCTTTCTTGTTACGATTTCGGATCACGGCACTTGCACGTTCGGTCTGGTCGATCAACTTTTCAGTTTGAGTGAAAACGGCTTCTTGCAATTCTTGGTCCACCAACTCTTTGCGCATGCGAGCCTGGATTTTGCACTCTTGGATAAGACTGGTGTTTTCCTGCTGGGCCAAGAATGGAGCACATATGGCGAAAATAAACAGCTGAGCGCCTTGGGCGGCACTTTTTAGCACGATGAACCACAAGGGGAACATCACTATATACACCAACAAGCCCCACACAGTACCCAAAGATAACTGCCGGCGAGTCAGCGGAGTTCTGACTACTCCTGGGTTGACCAAGTTGATATGGACGTTGCAAGCAGCTTTGTCGGAGCGCTCGTATTTATTCAATTGTCGTTGGAACTCTTTGGCAAACATCGCCAACAACAATTTGGAGGAGCCATGCACTTTCCACGGCAGCCACTGTGGGTATCGTTTCAGCTGCCACAAGAGATCCTGGGTGTCTACAGCACCAGCAGCCATGGTAGAACACGCTGCTATAACCACCCGCACATCTCTATCTGGAGGTTGAACCCTTAAAGATGGTGCTAGCAACGTTAAAAGATGAAAGTGGCCCAAGTAGTTGACTGCTATCTGGTTTTCAATGCCGTCGACAGAAACTTCACGAGGTTTTCCAGCAGGCATGGATTCGTTAGCACAACAGATTACGCCATCCAACCGTCTGGGCGGCTGGTTGTCGAGCCATCTAGTAGCAAACTTTCTTATGGAGTACAAGTCAGCCAAGTTGCATGTTTCGGCGTATATCATGAAGTTGTTGGTGGAGTCTCGAAGTTGTTCCACATAGTCAGTGAGCCATTGATCTTCTGTCGAACGCACCAACAACACTATCTGAGCACCCTTGCGGGCCAAGTAGTCCACCAAGTACGCACCCATACCAGAAGTGCCTCCGGTAACCATGAACACCTTGCCGTGCATGTCTCTTTCCCAAGTAGTGACAGCACCACCAAAGTAGTATTTGGCTGCAACGACCGTGGCAACGGCTGGACCATATTTGCGGATGTAGGACCAGCCAGGAATGGTCTGTGGTCCTTCTATAAGTGCCGATGCGGCTATATCGAGCGGCATGGTGAAAAATACGTCAAGTTGCAAGCGGTCGGAAGTCGATGCACAAATGACAGGTCCCGTAGGCGCGACCGACCGCACTGCACCCCATCGCAGTGCCACTTCCGGTTCCATCCATGCACCTCATCGCTTGACTGTACCCATGGACGAGTCTATATTGTATGTTTCCGAAGGGCCCGAGGGTTCTGCGCTTGCCTGCTCGCTCCATCTGAACCGCCAGAATGCGCTGTTCCGATATGCCGACTCCAAGTTTCTTCTGGCAGTTTCTTCTGGTCAAAGTCAAGGGCATCGGGTTTTCATGGCGGGTTCCAAGCCACTAATTACTGTTTACTCATGGGGAAAAGAGAACCCTGATCAGCGTATTCCAGTTCCTGAACCTCTTACATGCATTTCTTTGTGCAATCATCCAGTCCTGGCCTCTGAGAATCAACACGGAGTCCCCAGTTTCCAGCTTCCATGGCTACTTGCCGGCGGATCAGCGTCTGGAAAAGTATACTTGTGGGAATTGAGCTCTGGAAACCTCGTGGCCGTCAAAGAGGCTCACTACCAGGCCGTTAATGTAGTCAGATTCTCGAGCTGTGGCACTTATCTCGTCACCGGTGGAGCTGATGCTCGATGCTCGGTATGGAAGACCGTGGATTTGGTTTCCGTAGAGGAGGACCTGAAAGTGGCATCTGCTCTTACGTTTATGGACCACACGCTTGCTGTCACAGACATTTTTTTGACGGATGGAATCCGCTCCGATATTCGATTGTACTCAGCATCCAAAGACGGCACCATAAGAAATTACGACGTTACTTCCGGCAAGTTAATAACCACATATGTTCTTCCGCAGGCTGTGGAGTGCATCACCGTGGATCCAGCTGGCCGTGCTGTCTACGCTGGCTTAGAGGACGGCACCATCAGGACGGTTTTGCAATACAAAGTCAACCCAAACACTTCAGTGCTTGAATCTGTGGGCGGCAATGGTAAGATAGTAACTATTCCCAGTGATCCAGAGTTGGCAGAGTCGCTTGTACATCACCAGCCCCACCGAATCACAAGATTGACACTCTCTCTTGACGGTAACAGCATAGTGTCCAGCGATGTTTCCGGAAGAGTAATGGTCGCCGATTGTGTTACTAGACAAGTTGTCAAGGCACTCACACCTGCCAGCTCTGCTATACTTTACCTAGCAGTGGACTGTGTCTCTTCTACTTCGTCGGAACATCGGTTCGAGATGAAGAACCGGTTGATTCCACAACTCAAGCGGGTGCTTAGAGAGAGCGACACTTCAAAGCATGTTATATCAATGGAGATCTCGGAGCCAGTGAAAGCAAAACCAGACTTTGACGGCTGGCTCGAGCAGAAAGCACAAGAAGCATTCGAAATCGATGAACAACCAGCACCAACTGATGACAAGCTAGCCAAGCTTACCAGGGCCTACAGCGAGTTGAGACTGAAGCACGAGCAGCTCTTGCGGGAAATGCAGTAAGCTGACACAGTATCTATACCATACTTTGTCCGTCTTCTCCATAGTTGTCTCTACCTGCACCATCTTCTCTACACGATCATCGTTCATCGTTCATATAATACATAATATACACTATTTTCCGGGCGACAATGGCCGATTGAATCCTTTGCTGCGGTTCATGTACTGCCGGTACTCGGTAGTTTCTTTCTTCTTAGCCGATCCACCCTTACTTCCGCTTACATGCTTCCCCTTAGTAGTTCCAAAGCCTCCAAATCCCATAATGCTAATCATATCGGGATCTGTGGCTACCTCCAACTCCTCTCGTTCCCGTGAACGGCCTCTCTCGCTATCAATGGCCTCTTTTTCGGTCCCACGTTGTCTGGCTTGATCTTGTTTTGTTTCTGGAGAGGTTCGTTCGCGGTATTCTCGGGCATTTGGAGTGGGCAGACGGGTTCGGGTGGATGTTTCAAGCGATACTACCACATCCTTTACCATAATTTGACGGTGTGGCGTTTACAATGGATGGGGATGTTGTGGTACACAGTAACTTTTGATGATAATCGGTGCGATGCGATGCTGCGAAAATTACTTCTTGCATCGATGTCTGGACTCACGAAAAAGCAGCAGAAAGCCCAGCGGTTTCGCAAGGGCGAAAAGAAAGAAAAGCAGGAGAAGGCAGTGTTTGACAAGGAACTGCAGGAGTACTCTGGTGACGAAAACGATAACATTGACAAAGATACGGACGACAAAGCCAAGCCAGCCAAGCGTCTGGCAGATGATAGCGATGAGCCACCAGCCAAAAAGCGTAAAACAAGAAGAGGAAAGAAGGGCAAAGGTGTGAATGGAGGCAAGGGACCGCGATTTATTCTTTTTGTGGGAAACTTGCCTTACGATATTACCCAAGAACAACTCCAAAAGCACTTTAAGAGCTGTAAACCAGACAGGATCCGCATCAGACAAGACAAGGGCATTGCATTCATGGAGTTCGACAATGACACCAAAGAGATACAGCACAAAATGGGGTTGGCCCTTGCATTACATCACAGCACTCTCAACAACCGAAAAATCAATGTGGAGTTGACGGTCGGTGGAGGAGGAAACTCAGAAGCCCGAGTGAACAAACTCAAGGAGAAGAACGACAAGAGCCGTGAGCAGAGGAAGGAGCTCATACAAAAGAAGACGAAGAAAGAGGTGCCAGAAGGCATGCATCCCGCACGAGCAGCGCTCATGCAGTGAGTGAAAAGTTGACGGTGGAGAAATATGGAGTAATATGGAGTAAATACATGGAGTACTTGTACTGGAGGAAATGAATCGTACTGAATGGAGAAACTGTTCTGAAGAAACCTATGAATTCAAACTGGAGAAACACATTGAGTCGCTTCACCAGCATTCGTTTGAGCATGCTTGCACTATTAGTTCACTCTCCTATTGTACATCTACATCCTCTAGCCTATTATGTATCATACTAATGTACACTAGTGCTCAACACACAACCCACGTCTACAAAATTGTACATTTCTTTGCCTTCCTCACCTTCTTCTTGGGGAGCTCTCCGGGCCGACTCGCGGCTACGCTCTTGTTGGCCTTGGGCAACACTTCATCTTCCGCCTTGGGAGGGTCCAACACCGCTCGAATGGCATAGTCAAACACCTCTCTAACACCCTGCTGGGTGGCTGCTGAACATTCCAAATACTGAACTGCTCCAACATCTTTGGCGAGCTTGTAACCTTGCTCTACTGTGATGGCTTTTTCACTACGGTCCGCCAAGTCGTCCAACACATGTGGGTCGTCACGCAAGTCAGCCTTGGTGCCCACAATGATCACTAGTGTCTCTTTGGGCGAGTGGTGTCTGATTTCAGGGATCCATTTCTGCTTGACGTTCTGAAACGAAGCGGGAGAAATGACCGAAAAACAACACAAAAAAACTTCTGTCTGTGGATACGAAAGCGGCCTGAGTCTGTCGTACTCGGCCTGGCCAGCTGTATCCCACAAACCCAACTTGATGGGCTCTCCGTCGATCATCACCGACGCCAGGTAGTTGTCGAAAACCGTAGGAATGTAATCATGAGGGAATGTATTGGTGGTGTACGAAATCAAAAGACAGGTTTTACCCACACCACCATCGCCTACTACCACCGACTTGATGCTTCTCATGGACCGGTTGTGAAGAGTGTGACGAAAAAAGTGGTGAGATTCGCGATAAGCCAGCACAAAAGTGCAGCGGTGAAGAAAAAAGCTGAAAAAGAAGTGGGGGTATGAATGGGGTAGATGACAGGTAATACACAGAGCTACGAAGTCTACTTTGCCGTTTTTCCTTGTTTTTGGCTCGCTGTTATTCGTTCTTCGTTTCTTGGCATTTTTCTCTTTTTCTCCTGCACACTCCCCGCCCAAAAACCATCTCGGCGTTTCAATCCACCATGGCTTATTCAGACGTAGTTCCTGTGGGTACAGCCCTCATTATCGGTGCCACCAGCTTTGCCTTGGGTGTGGTGTATGCCAATCTTCCCTACGATGTGTTCACATTGTGGATTAAAGACGAATCGGGACAGGCGTTTACTCGGTCGTTGAACCACTACAGAACCTGGGCCATTGCACCACCATTTGTGCACTATGTGCTCCATGGTGTGATTGCCTTGGGCATGGTGGGCTGCTTCATCAAGTTGTACAAGCCCCAGCCCGATTCCGTCTACTTTGAGTACGGAACATTGGGATTGATTGTGCTTGCAACCGTCATCTACTTGACGAACTTGCGTACGGGTATCAACTCGAGCTATGTAGGCGAGTGGGGCGAGGTCGACATGCCCACCGGTATCAATGTGATGGCTGCATCGCAAGTAATGATTGTGATTGTGTTGGTCGGAGTGCTTGTTTTGCAAGGAGGTTTGTACTATGCCGAGTGGTACGATGCCAAGCTTAAGGCGCAGTTCTTTGCCGAAGAGGCAGAGAGAGAGAAGGCGGAAAAGGCTGAAAAGTCTGAGCCAATTGAGAAGATCGAGAAGGTCGACGACAAGAAGAAGAAGACCAAGAGGACCAAGAAGGAGTAAACTTAGCGTGGACACAATAGAACGCTCTAATAATTCTAGCACCGACAGGGTAGGACTGATAATGTAGACTGGTACTTGTAGCTCATAGGTTCTGGAGGGTCCAGACTCTGCACCCAGACACCAACACTGGCCAATAAAATCTCACTCAAACTCTACGACATCAATGAGTGCTGACAAAGTTTGGGGTGATTATCCCATCTACCACAAGCTGCCTATAAGAGTATGTATACAACATAGAGAGGAACTGACGAATAAGAAGGCGGGGAAAAAAAAATAAGAAGATAAAGAAATGAGAGGAAGTCTAATGGACAATGAAAAGTGGATACAGAGTACATTATAAGCGTTACTTGGCGCTCGAGTTACAGATTTCGTCAGAATGATAGCGGAAAGGTTTAGGACCTAATTACATATCATCGAAATCCATTAGAGTCTTACCAAGACGCATCAAAACTCACAAAATCCAATCATCATCACCATCAAATTTCCATCACCGTCACCACCACCATCATTCTGTACTAACCCAGTGGTTGCGCTACCATGCACACACCAAACCCCACTTCTTCTGGTCCGTGGCCATGGGTTTGAGTGCTCCTTTGCTTTTGTTTGCAACACCTTTGCGTCGTAAGTTCTTATACGACGACCATGCTCCTATTCCCGTCGCCTATCCTTTGCCCACTAGACCCAGAGACAAGAACTTGACGGGATTCGACGACGAGTAAACACAGAGAAGAGACTGGGGAGCATAAAATATTTAGTCAATGAAGTATTAGAACTATCTGTAGAACTGGATTCATTAGTTTATATGAGATAAGAGCTACTGATAGGACATCAAAGCATTCATACAAGATAATCGAGGGTACTGCGAAGCATTCACAGCGAAGCGTCTTAGCTACGGTCTTCTTCAGTATCTTCAATCACTTGGCCACTTTCACGCTCCTTCACCACCCTACTTATGATCCGCACACGCCCGCGCACTTGAAAATTTGTTCAACTGTATGATATACTACATGTTCGGTGTGTCTAAAATGGCGCCCCGGGTGCCCTTGCATCGTATTTTTAGAACATTTACAAACACAACGGCACGTAGAAATGAATGGTTTGGTGACTTGACCAGAAAAGACACACCAGAGCTTCCCAAAACCGACGGAGAAGCAGAAACCACTACCAAACCCTCCCCCAAAAACGATACACAGCTCCAGGAGTACTACATGGAACAGGCCAAGGCACAGCAGATCCTGCGGGACAAGTACATCTCTCCATTGAAGCGCCGCTTGTTTGATTTGAACGTTGCAGCCAACGGCTTCTTTAAGAACAATACCGTGGTCCAGGACCTGGACACCCACAAGTCGTACCAGCTCCAGTTGACAGAACAAGAGGTGGACATTCTAGAACCGTCCATCTACATCCAGTCCTACCGCATCAAGCTGTCCATGAAAAAGGCCACTTTGGTCAACCGGTTTGTTCGCGGCTTCAATGTGAAACATGCCATAACCCAACTCCACTTCAACCCGAAAAAGATGGCAACAGAGGTGGAAAAGTTGTTAAAACGGGGCTTGCTGCAGGCTCGTGATGCCGGCTACAACGAAGACGGCTTGTACATACATGCATTGTGGACAGGACTGGATGGGGAATGGAGAAAGCGAATCGACGCCAAGGGCAGAGGCCGGACCGGAATTATAGAACATCCATACATTCACGTCAAGGCGGTGCTCAAGACCGATCTTACCACCAAGAGGAGACAGTGGGAAAAAGACCAGGCTCGTTTGGCCGCCAAGCCCCGCATGTTCCTCAACAACGAGCCGTTGAACTTCAAGGTGAGAGGCCACTACAAGTGGTGATGTACATAGAATAGATAGCTATTGTGGCTGCTACTGACTAATCAGCGAGTGGGCCGGAGATAGGTAATTTCACATATTGACAAGTGTTGCGAGAAGTGCTCGTATACTACTGGTGTATGTACTCCTTTGCTTCGGGTCTACATTATTCTTTCCCTCCGCAGTCTGGCCCTTCTCTTCTACGTCACCGCTCTCTTGCTCTGTCGTATTCGACCTGCAGCGCTGCGTAATGCGGCCTGCAGGACGCACCTATATAAGTGGAGGGGTGATAAGCTCGCAAAGAGAGTGACTTATAGTTTATACCCGACCTTTGTGCATTTCATATACGACAGGACAGACCAGGATCTCCAGTAGAGGCCCGTCCTGTCGCAGGCTACTTATATTGGCATCCATCACTTTGGTGTAGTGCACCTATATTGGGCCGAAAGTACGGTTCCACAGCTCACATTCATCCACGGTTTTAGTTCCACGGTTTTATTTCCCCGGTTTCAGTTTCATTTCACGGTTTAGTTCACAGCCCAACACACACAGCGTATTCGCCATGGGCCTCAAGTACGCAGAGTACTTTGACAACGACAAGTACGAGGTCGCCGACACCGAGATCATCATCTGCAAGCTGTGCTCGTCCCACTTGTGTCTTTCCCACTTGGTGATCTCCGACGGCTTCCGCGGCTCCACCGGCCCCGCCTACCTTGTAGACCAGCTCATCAACTACTGGGCAGACCCAGTTCCACAAGACAAAGTCATGCGCACAGGCACCTACCTCATTCGGGACGTCAAGTGTAACCAGTGCATGACGTCGCTAGGCTGGATGTACAAGAAAGCATACGATGACCACGAGAGTTACAAGGAGGGCAAGTTTGTCATCGAGCAGGAGTACATCAAGCTGATCCCCAACAACTCGGGAACACGAGCGTTGTGGGAGCAGGCCAGGCGCAACAGCCACAGGCGGCGGTCGTCGGCTCTGTCGACAGGCATATCTGTGGACGACATTCTGGGGCACGAGTTCCAGTTTGGTTCGCCGGCATGCAAACTCAAGTCGTATTCGGCCCGCTTGCGAGACAAGGTGGACGAGGACGACGAGGTATTTGTAGATGTTTAGATAGGTAATATGATGGTTTTGATATGCGGTGCACCCCTACTTCTTGGTCAACTTGTTGTAGACCAACACGTAGGCCGAGTCGTCACTCAACGCTTCTTTCTCGCTGATCTTATTAATGTACTCGTCGTCGTAAGTAGCCCACGTTCCGTCGGACTGGAGACAGTGGGCAATGTAGTGGCCAGACAGAATGGACCGGCCCTCGTGCACAATCACGGAGATGAGCTGGTATACCGTCTTGGTTTTCTCGGTGGTGTAGTCGGTCAAATCGAGGTACTTGTTGTAGGAGATAGATTTCTTGACTTTGGACGACGAATTGCCGTCGAACTTGAACCGCTTCAAATGCACAGTGAGTGTTTCTGGGGCTCTTTCTATGGTGCTGATCTTGTAGGCATTGGTGTGCAACTTGCATTTTTCACACATGTAGCCGGCATCTTTCTTGTCGGCCCGAATCAACTCGTTAGCGAAAAACTCTTGCACAGACAGGTCGATCGAGTAGCGTCTCTTGGCGGGGGAAATAGATTTTTTGGCGGAGTCATTAGTTTGGTCGTCGCTGGAGCTCTCGGTGCTGGTGCTGGAATTAGTCTTGTAAGGGGTGTCAACATTACGCTTCTTGATGCCAAGGGAAAGGTCGTAGAACTCCTGTTTGGTTTCACTCACGTGGTTGCATTTCTTGCAGGTGACCTTTTGTCTGAGAAGACCGCCGAATATGTCATAGACGATCAGCAGATTGAGTTTCTGGCCCTTGGGTGTCAGGTCCTCCTGAAGACGGGACAAAAGTGACATGTAGTACTCGTGTGAGTCTTCCTGCTGCCACTCAGACATCATGCAGTTGATATCGTCGAGACGACGTATGATTTGTTTGGGGTCCACGTACTTGGGATGTTTGGCATTCTTGCCCTTGTCGAATCCCCACATCTTTCTCGACAAGTCAGCCAACACCTTGGAAACCAGTCCTGGCTTGATGTTGTTGCTCTTCGTGGTGGCGATGGTGTTGAGATAGTGTTGCACCGACGGTATGTGCACAAGTGCCTGGATGGCCGTATTCATGTAGCATGTTACACCGTGGTTGACAAGACCAGCAGGCTTGCCCTTGATCTCACGCCAGCTTTTGTATATGCGACGAGACCCGTTATCACCACGATCCTGGGGGTATTCGTTGAATAAGTAGAATTGTGAAAGTTGCAAGTCATCGTCCAAAGTTGGCAAACTGGTCTTTATTGGTTCTTCTGGTTTGACGGCTTCTTCTTCTCCTTCATCTGCTGGCGGTGTGGTGGCCGCCGAAGAAGCTGCCGATGAGCTAGTGGACGAAACCGTAGATGAAGAGGGAGAGTCGGTTGATGTGAAATCAGAGTCCGATGGATCAGATGCTTCTGTTGACGATTCAGCTTCGTTTTTGTCACCTACTTCTTCGCCGATGTCCTCACCAATATCTTCTTCATCGTCAGAGTCTACCAAGTCTGGTTTGCGGCCCCGAAATTTCTTACCGGTATATGCCGCTACTGCCTCGGCCATAGTTTTTGGTCTTTTTGGACTCGAAACAGACTCATTTTTGGAAGCTGTAGCTGTCGTGGTAGATGTGGCATCGTCTTCTCGAGCACGCTTACCTCTAGTACTCGAGTTTGTCAACACAACACAACCAGCGGGCTTTTTAGCCACGTACTGATCGGCATGACGGGCACCAACAAACTGCAAAGGGACCGACATAAGCCTGTCTATCAAAGGCACCATGCTGCTGGGAAGCATTTTAGCAGAATTATGGGAATTGAATATTATGTGCTGGAGATGCAGCTGCTTGTAAAGTCAATCTTTATCAAATAACACAAAATGCGTCTGTGGTGTTTGGATGTGTCAATTTATCTGGCGACGGGCAATTATCAGACGTAGTCGAGAGCCGCGATACGGGATTAATGTGTACGTGGTATGTGGAATATGCCCAAATATTCTAGTCCAAGCGATTTCTGGTGGATTACGCTGATTGTTCTTCGCTGCGAATGCTGATGAGAAGGTCGAATTTTTCGAGATGCGCCGAAGCTGCTTAGATCATCGCGCGTCCATATGCCGTCGGTGCAATTGCAAACTGGCATTTGATCAGCTATCTAAATAACTTATTCTGTAGATCTACCATGGCCAAATTCTGTAGTTCCGCCGAACCTATGTTTTGCGCCATTTGCACCAACGCATCCATCCCGCTTCCTGTACTCTTGTAAGCATCCACACCGGCCTTTTTCTGCAATCGTGAGAGCAACCGCTTCTGCTGGGACTTGTCTTCAGCGAATGGTCTTTTCCGTTGACGGGAATCGTCCGTCTGTTCTGGCGTTTCGTCCGAATTGTAGCTGCGACGGCTTGAATTGTCGGCCTCGCTATCTTCCTCCATGTCGCTGCTGCTGTCGTCAGACTCATCTTTGCTACGATTGCGGGAATCTTGGAGAATCTCATTGATCATTTCTTCAAACTGCGAGTCGAATCGCCTCGAAATTTCAAACGCTCGTGGATGCTGGAGCTCCAGTTTGCGAAACCGATCCACTATCCCATTGATCTTGCTGTGAAGTTGTTGCAGATGAAGTGCTGTTTGGTTGTCTGTTTGTGTAAGAAATGATTGCCACGACTCATTGACGATATTCTCTATTATTTTCTTATCCACGATTGTGGACGTGATTTCCACCTCTAGCTGGTAATATCGATCCGAATGCACCCCCATCTCTTTTGAGTCCCCCTCATGCTTGTGGTTTTCTGGAAACGTCCTAAACGCCCCAATTTCAACTTTTCCCTGTTTCATGGTCTTGATTGGATCCACCACAACTGCCAAATATGGATCCTGGAAGTTCTGATTGAGACTCTGTGTAGCAACATCTATTCCACTCAACCAGCAACCATAGCCAGGATGTGAGTGATACCACCCGACAATATGTTCAGTTCTACCCACTTGCTTCAGACACTCAAGGTATTGCACCATGTACTCATATCCTTCGGCTTGAGCATTTACTCTTGTCTCTGTTCCTTCCACAGGTAATGGGTATACGTCGTTCACCATTATCGCATTTTTGACTATAGTCCCTGTCATCATTCCCATAACTTCAATCGAACCGCCCGCTTTTGCATGAACTGCCATTTTGATCACTGCTAATGCTGATAAGTAGACTTTCTTGAAGTATTGCGGGTTGTTCTTCCATGGCTTTGTCTCGTAATCAATTGGAATCTTAGTATCATTCTGGGCAACCTCTACGGCATTAGAAGCAAATGCCGATGAGATCTCCTCGTACAAGTTCATGTTGTAATAGCACCTATGGATATGATTATCTCGCGCACTTTTACGCAGGTGAGAATCTTGGTGATTTTTACAGATAGTAGTTGAGAAAAATTCTTAATTGCAATTGTAATAGAAATGATATAGTGGTGATGATCTGGCGAAGCTATAATATGCCGTCGGTCATGCTTTAGGTCATATCAATACTGCTTCCAAACTTTTCAGAAATTTTCATCAGAAAAGGAAGTAGGGGGATAGTATGGGAATCCCCCGTAATACAGCGTTTCTGGAACGTAGTAATAGTATGGCATTCCAGAGCTGTGAGGTTCTCTGCTACTAAATCCACTGCTCCGTCTCGAGTATTGCTGTGCTGAATGCAAGAATGCATTCCTTGTGGATGGAGCTCTTCTGGGTGAATCACCTAGAGGGAACGGACCTGATTTGAGATTAGATGACAGGTGACTTTGTCGATTATTGGATCTCTTTCTTTTCTCGTTCATGTGTGACTTTTTTTCTTCTACCATTGGCAGATTAAAATTCATAGGAGCTCGTTCACGAAATCTAGTTACAGGCTTTGACTCTTGCAACGATTCCATTCCATGCCTGTGAAATCTTATAGGCGGTGGAGCGAGTGCAATTCCAGTGGGAGAATAGGCAAATGACTTTCTTTGTCCCGTATATTCTTTGAACTGGACATGCATGGTTTTCCTTTTGAACAATGAGTGGTTTTCCGCCTCTACGGCTCTAGCGGCACTCCGCTCAGATGTGTACCGCAAAAATGCAAATGCACTCCGCTCTCGAGTGTTGATAATAGAAAGTGACTCGATTTCTCCATGTGGTGCAAACCGTTCTCTTAATTCGGCTTCTGTGGTGTCGAGCGATAATTGCCCGATGAAAATGCAACAGTGATCAAATTTAGGGCTCTTATCGCATGATTTTTCGAAGCGAATAGTATCGACATTCTGTGCCCATTCAAGGAAATACTTGTCATTGTTAGCAAGTGATGCAAAGGCAGTGATAGCATCGTCACGATAAGCAAATTGACAGAACCACCCGTTCGACATTTCAGCTCTACCAGACCGTGGTTCAGATACCAAGTGCTCAATAGGACCAAAGGCAGAAAGCATTATTCTCACATCATTCTCAGAAACAGCTTTAGTTTGCTCCAAATATAATGTACGGTTAACTTTGGCTGGCTCGCAACGAATTTTTCGCTCATAAAGGGTGCAACCTTGAGCCTTTTCGATTGCTCGAGCAGCCTCAGAATCGCTCGTGTATTGAACAAATGCATATGGCCGGTTTTTCGTATCACGAAGCACCTTCACCCGAGTGATCTTGCCCCATTTTTCAAACAAATTAGTTACAGACAAACATAACTCGTCATCAACCACTGAGGAACAAAGACTGGCAACGAACACACAGGATGATGGTCTCCCTCGTTCAGTTTGGGTAGCATTAGTTGGATCATTGTTTTCCTTTTCCTGTGGAAGTGGCTGGAAAGTACTAAATTTATTTGCTGTTGGTTTAGTAGTCGTCTCGCTCTTATTGGTGATTTTACTAGCCGATAAGATCTGGGAAGTAGTCAAAACTTTCTTGCTGTAACTCATGGTAGTATGAAGAGCGATAAACGAAGTGCTGGGTGGCGGGGGTTATATATAATACAATTTTGCAACCCTGGTTGCAAAAAGTGCCAGGAATGAGAGGGAATACCAAAAAAATAAAAAGTTACATCAAGAAACGATTCGCAATAAATGAGGTCAAATATATATTTTACTTGATAATTGAAGACGCATTCAACTCGAAAACTCTCTGTTGTCCATGATAGTGGCTAGGAAATGGTAATGCATCCGTGCACCTATAAGGAATAACTTACGTTTTCTCCCCCTGCATACACCCCTCTCCGCCTGTGAGTTTCTTTTTTTGCTTCTCCACAATTGCGGTTGCAAAATGGACGGTCCACTATAAATGGCCATTGGAGTGGTCTTTTAGCTTCTACGTTTTTATACATAGCCATCACACCATCATCAAGAGTCCATGCCTTTCAAAAACAATTTTTCACCAAATTCTACAGATTTTAAGCCTGATAGGGGGCAATGGCTGTGGACATTCGCCGGACCGTCTGCAGGACGTCCCCACTAAAGAAATGAAACTTGGGGACTGTCTGCAGGCAAAAACAGAGATGTAGTGGGGAGGCGGGTTGTCTGCAGGAAGGTCTTCCCCTCTAAAAAAAATCCCATACAAAACCCGGGGCATATCTTAAAAACATCAAGGTTTTGTGCGCAAACTATTGGTAAAGTGGTACCATCCCAGTTTTTCATAAACAGCTAAGCGGTCTCTGTACGATACAGACACATTTTACGTCAACAAACATCGGCAGTAGTTTGCAGAGAGCCGATCACTACGGGGAAGCCGTCAAATAATTGCCCACGATGTCGGCCAAAACGGAAACGTTAAAGTTCAAGAAGGACCCCACCAGCAGGCCGTACAAGTGCCCTATGTGTGATAAAGCCTTTCATCGGTTGGAACATCAAACTCGTCATATCCGGACCCATACTGGTGAAAAACCTCATAGTTGCTCATTCCCCGGCTGCTTCAAGAAGTTCAGTCGGTCTGACGAACTCACACGACACTCCCGGATCCACTCCAACCCCAACTCCCGGCAAAACAAAAACTCAAAAGCCAGAGACGACGACGAAGATGACGAATACCGCCACAACGGAACAAAGGTCCCCGCAGATGCCCCTGCGAGCACCGTTGGCTATTCCTCGGGCCTGTCGCCTCCTTCTAGCAACGGCTTTTCAGTAGCAGGACTCACGGGCCTTGGTGTATCCTCCTTCCCTGCCAGCACTTCGTCGTTGTCGACATCCTCTGGACCGGTCCAAAGTTCCACTGGAGCGAATAAGCCGTCTGTGGCCACATCCGAAGGTTCTCAGCACTCCAGCGACGAGGACATCCACCTTAGGTCCACTCTGCCACCGCTGGACGACGGTAAAAAAGTGACGCTGAACATCGACATTCTCGCCAGTGCAGCGTCCGAAGAGCTTAAGAACCTCGAATCCAACTCGCATTCCCTCCCCACCCTCACCGACTACTTTTCCCGCCCACAGAAACCCAAATCGGCTACCTATTCCGCTAACAATCTTCAGTACCTACTGAACGTAGCTTTAGGCTCACCACCTCAGTCCAAAAGTTATACCACCTTGCCCAGCACCAAGTTCACCGGGCTCCTTGGATTGCAGCGTATGACCCCGCTAAGCTCCGACATTGTGCATCCACAGCCTACCAGGCTGCATATCTTAGAAGAACTGGATCTCGATTACGTCAAGCAAAAACTCAAGCGGTCGAGGCCGAACTCCCCACTGTCAAGAAACAACTTCACCCTTCCTAACTCTCCCGTCATGGGCATGTCGCTGCAGACAACACCAGCGATTTCTGCCAACAACAGTTCCACTAACTTGCAGGGATTTTTCATGTCTTCCTTGAGCAAAGTTTCCAGCAACGTTGGGTCGACCATTGGTCGCCAACACACCCCACCCACCACCGATCTTCAAACCCCCAAGCTTTCTCCTGGAGATGAGTTTAAGGAAGATAATCATCTCCCGCCGTTGCGTAGCCTCAAGTTAGATCTCCCCAATAATTTTAATGCGGTGGAGAACAAGCGGCCGAGAGGCATGTAATTAGCAGTGTACGATAATGTAATATAGATTACTCCTTGTAAGTCGAGCGATGCAGCCAGGGGAGATCAAAGGAAGGTGACTACATGATTCAAGATATATCTAGCTCTCCTAACGAGCAATTAAATTATCTACATACTTATCATGCTTCATGCGTATATTATGAATACTTCAATCAATGATTCACTTATCTCTAGTTCATGTCAACACCTCCAACAGCCCACACCTCGGTTTCGTCTTCAATCCGGTCAGAGTACACTGCTTCGTCATCTCCTCCAGCAGCGATTCTTTCACGTTCGACAGAAGCCAATCTGCCTCCTACTCTTCTGGTATAGTCGGAAATCGACCGTGGTTGTATCTGCGTACTGCCAGCCTCGTAAGTCTTTTTGTCGGAGAACCACAGGTTAAAAATGTTCATGGATTCGTCCTCCACCAACTTAAGCACTGCTAAAAATGCCTTTTCGGCTGCCAACTTGATAGGAATAATAGGATCACGAATACAAACGAATACGGCTGGTACAATTGTGTCGAGGTAAGGCAGGATAATATCGTCGTACAGGAAACGGCACACAGTTCTAACCACAACTAATGCGAGACGACGGGTATCGGGAGACTTAGAAGGTGGATCAGTAGCGAGAACAGCCAACTGGTCAACAAATAAAACGATAAGTTCGGGGCTGAGGACAAATTGCTGCTCAAATTCATCAGAAAATGGTGACTTTTTAGCACTATGCAACAAAAGGAACTTCCCGATTGCAACAGTAGCATTGTCACTGATATAGTCCACCGATGAGTTCGAACATTTAACAATAAAGTTGCTGATCTGGGTCACCACAGCGTCTGAGAAGATGTGGTTTGGAGCATATTTGAGGAACGAGTTGAGTGCAAGAATAGCAAATTTTTCGTCCACAGTATTGTTCTCCAAGATCTTTGAACGGAGCATAACGACAGCTTCGTCGGTAGTCATGATCTTGGCCAAAGCACCAAGTAATCTGGCATAAGAGACGACTGCCTTTTCGCTGACGACTTGCACTTCGTCTTCCACAAGCGACATGATTGCCGATTTTGATGCTTCGTTCATGTTCTTACCGGCTTTGGTCACAGCAGCAAGAAGACCCTTGAGCATGGCAGCCTTGACTCCCGCATCTTCAGCAGTCTTGGCACCAGTGACAAGTTCAGTGACCAATGAGTCCACCCGAGGTTGAAAGCTGATCAAAGTAGAAAGGGCAGCAACGGCCCTGGTACGCAAGTTGTCGTTCTTGTCGGTCAAGGAACGCACAAACGTACGCTGAAGTTGTGGGATAAATGGCCGCAAAAATTGTGGAATCTTGGTGAGCAAAAGTGTCAATGCATGAAGAATAGCTGCCTTGATGTCCGGCGAAACTTTTTCTCCAACAACACGAATCAAAGGTCCAGTCATAGCAGTAGCAAATTGCCGGAGGTTATCTGCTGGAGTCTTATCAATGACATCGGCAATACCGCCGGCTGATAATTCCTTCTGCTCGCTGTTTCCGTACATCAAACCATGAAGGAAGATTGGAAGAACTGCATTTGGACCCTTTGGCAACTGGAATCCTGGTAAATCGGTTCCGTGGACACCAGCGAGCTCCAAAGACTGCCTAGCCGGTTTAACAAGACGGTCAAGCGATTCTTTTGGTTGATGCTTGATGAGCGCATTCAAAGCTGCAAAAGCACCTTTCACCACTTCTTGTGAAACATCACCCAACGACAAAATGAACTGTGACACCATCTCAGGAGTGTAGCTAGAATAGTCGAGAGTGGTCTGCTCAAAGAATGGTTCAAAGTGTGCGTACATAACCGCTCTCTTGGCTGGATCTTGATGCTTGGCCAACGAAAGAATGTGGGTAATAAGTGGACGAGCTCCGCTATCGCTGCTGACCGAGATCAAGATCTGGGTAAGTGGAGATTCAGCAGCATTGATGTCTTCCTGCTCCTTCATTTCTTCCACCAAAGTGTTGATAATCGACGGTAAGCGCTGATAAACTGCATGACCAGCCACTGAAGCCAAAGAGGCTAAGGCTCTCGTGTCTATCGGAGGTGTCAAAAGCTTAGGAAGCAAGATAGGGAACACCACATCGGCTTGCGTAGCCATGATATCCTGTAATGCCAAGAGTGCATTCTCGGAATTCTCGCCAGAATCAAGCATGTTGAGAAGGTAAGGCAAGATTTCGTTGATAACAACCTTTCCAAGTTGATCTTTGAGTGCTTCAAATGCAAACGCAGCAGCTTCTCTGACAGGTGCTGCTCCGTCCATAAGGGTGTCTCTGACCACAGAAACAAATACGTCCTGGTACTGGACAAGCACATCGTACTGCGATGACTTGATGAGTTCAGTCAACGCAATACAAATACCCTGTTTGGCATCTTGGTCACTAGAGTACAAAGATTCTTGAAGCGTGGGCAAAAGCTGAGAAAGAGCATTTGCTCCCACTCTTCTTACCATTTCTCCAAGAGTCAGGGCCGCAATTTCTCTCTGGAATTCGTCTTGGGAAGCCAACTTTCTCACAATGATTTGTGTCAATGTAGGAAGGATTTCCTTTACTGTACGTGGAGTGTTGGCCACGATAGCCTTCCAAATATCTGCTGCTGCATTCCTGACATTACCACTGACGTCAGAGCGACAAACGAATAAGCAGGCAAGAACCTTGTTGCGACGTTCTTCACCCAAAACCTCAATAAGTGAGTTACGAACCTCACCAGAGAACTCAGACTGGTCTTCGACAAGCTCGTTCTTTCCAGAAATACCAGTAACCTGGAACAACAAATCACCGGTAAGTTCAAGCGACGAAAGTCTGATTCTGTAGTTGGCGTCGGAAAGACCAAGCTCCAATTCTGGAAGAAGGAGATCCACAGCTTTCTTTGCGTAGTTTTTGACGATGAGTCGTCCAGCACGAAGTGCTGTGTCGCGAATCTCTTCATCGGTATCAGCTAATCCATTCAAAATAGGTGGAATAATCCGGCTCAAGTATGGAGAAAACTGGGATCCAAAACACACTGGCAAGAAAAGCAAAAGTGGCATATAGCCAGCACGAACATGACTCTTTGGAGAAGAAGCATTGGCCAAGATAACTGGGAACAATTCTTCAAGCTTGCCAATACCCAAACCACAGATAACCTCAGAAAGTGCTTGCGCAGATCCAAGTCTATCACCACTCTTGGTTTCATCCTGCAATGTTTCCAAGAGCTTAGGAATCAACTCAGGGAACTTGTCCTCTCCGAGCTTCTCAACCAAAGATCCCAAAGCTCTAGCGGCAGTGGAACGAGTCGCTGGTACTGGGTCAACCATTGCAACTTCTAGCTCTTCGACTAAAGAAGCCAAGTAAGGCTGAAGGTCCTTGGTATCAACCAAGATGGCCATGTTTCCGACAATCTGACAAGCCTTCTTCTTTGTAGAAGCCGACCTATCACGCATACCTCGGTGAATAACGTGGATAATGAGCGCCAAAGATGGGCCATCGATGTAATGCACAAACTGGGTTTTGATCAACTTGTCCAAGGCATTGTCAGTATACTTTGTGGGGTCGCCAATCGCTTGGATTAAGTCTGGAACGATGGCTTGGATTTCTGGATTTCTAATGACTTCACCAAACCGCTTGAGAGCTTGGTCTGCTGCTTTTCTGACCTCCTTATGTGTGTCGTTAAGAACACCCACGATCTCTGGAACAATAGTAGACAATGATGCAGACAATTGAGTAGGATCCAAGTAGGCCATAGAACCAAGCAACTCCACAGAGCCCTTCTTGGTTCTCCAGGCAATGTCGTCCAAGTTCGAAACAACGACTGGAATCAATTTCTTCACACCAAAACTGGTAGTGCTCTTCATGATTTGTCTAGCAGCAAGATCGGTTGCTTCTCTGACTTCAGGGCTCTGGTCTCCCAAAGATTTAAGAATCAATGGTAAAGCTTCGATAACATATGGTTCAAAAAACTTTCCAAGAGCAAGCGATAAACACTCGAATGCAAACGAAACACCTTCTCTTCTGACTGGGTTCTTCTTATCGTCAGCTGCATCTTCGAGTTCTCTGATGACGTTAAATTCACTGAGTGACTTGATACCACAACCTTTCACTAAACCAGCAATACCATAGGCTGCACCATGTCTCTTAGCCAAGTTCTTGTCATTGAAAAGCTTTTCAAACAAAGCTGTAAAGTAGTCTGTGAGCTTTTCCTTAAAAGTAGGAACCAATGGAGCAATACATTCAGAAATGGCATGCTGCACATCCTCCGATGGTGTATCAAGAGTTGCAATCAATCTATCCACAACCTCCTGGAGTCTTGAGTCGTTGTCGTCCAAATGTCTCGCAAGTGCACCATACAAGATAATAACGCTCTGTTTAATCCTGTCTTGTAATTTGGTACCTTCATCTTTGGCAGCAAGACAAGCTTCGAAGATAGGAGCCAATTTCTCAACACTACCCCTTCCGTGAAGACGGATAATTTCAATTCCAGCATCCTGAAGTTCTTGACGCACCAAAGGTTCCTTGTCCCCTAAAGCCTGTTCTTCGACGAAAAACTTGAATATTCTTTCCAAGTGATCGGAGTTAGTGAGTTGCTCCGCAAGATGCCTCAAAGCTAAGGCCACGGTAGAACGTTGCTCCCATCTGTCCTTTTGGTCTACAGAGCTTTTGATAGCTAAACCAAAACGATCCAAGGTAGGTGGTGGTGGGTTCTTCTTATCATGGTACTCTTCAACGATATAATCAATAGCAGAGGAGAGCACATTTTCGGATGATGCAGACAAGTGTCTTGCGGCATCTACCCAAGCCTTTGCAGTTGCTAAGCGTAACTCGGAATCTGAAAAGGCGAAAAATGAAAGAAGCTGTTGAGGAGCATCACTTGGAACTTTGAATTGGTTGTCTGACCAGATAGTCGCGGCCAATTCAGCTGACTGACCATCACTTGAATGAGCAACAATCCAAATCTCGTTTCTGTAGTTCATTTCAGTCGACAAATCGAACTCGGCGTCAAGTGCCTCCAAGATAGCAGTTCTAGCAAACAAGTCGTTTGTAAGAAGACCCTGGAACAAGAGGTCATAGTTCTCGAGTTTTGTGTTCACACTGATATATTGTGAAAGAGCCATGAGTGTCTCTTTGGCGAGTTTAGCTCTCGAAGGAAGTTTTAACAAGGAAATTAACACAGACAAAATTTGCGAACGTGGAATGGTCTCATCTTCGAATGCCTCAGCATGAGCACCAACAATCTCCACAGCCAACAAAAGATGTTCTTCCTCTGGATCTTCTTGAATAAATTCGGACGTGACCACTGGTTTAGAGGCATTCTTTCTTGCGACCTTAATACCATTTTCAAGTGCCTCGGTCAAGAGTGGAAGGGCATACATCAAAGAAAGCGAATCCAAAGGAGACTGATCCGCTAACATTTTCATACGATAGAGAATTCTACCGATCAAATCGAGAAGAGGTTCTTCTTGAAAATTGGAAGGAACTGCAATAGAGTTCATGCGCAAGGAAGCAACACCAACAAACACTTTGAGAGATCCCAAGCGTGGAGACAAAAGCTTTGAAAGATCCAAGAATGTTTGAACAGCTACAATACCCAAGTATTCCCAAGTACTGTCATTCTTGAGAGTCTCTGTTTTCAAAAGCTTCAAGATGGAGGTGATAGCGACAGGGTACCAGTACGAGGCACCAGTGTCGATGATCGATTCTGAACCTTGGACAGATGTCTCGACCAAGTGTTTGACCAAGCTTAATCCTGATTTCACAGATGCAAATTTTTCGTTAACTTCTCTTCTTACAGACGCTTCTTTCACTAATTGTTCTGTCAAGAGGGCATGTTCTTCTTTGCTCAACTTCTTGTTGATTTTTCCCTTCTTCGCAAGCTCTTGCCTGAGTTCTTCTTCCCACTTGGTGGTTTCATAATTCTTGTCGTTCTTGTCCACTACCTTCTTCTTGCTGAGCACGTCAACAACGGGCTCGTCTGACGAAGCTTTCCACATCTTCAATTGCAAATCATCGAAGTTGACGTTCTCAGAATCCATCAACTGGCCCAAGGTCGTAGTAACCACAGGAGCGATTTTTGTTGGGTTTATAAAACACAAAGTAGCGAGTGACTTGAAGATTGTGTCCTTGTTGTAGTTCTGCAAACCGAGAGCATCTTGAATTAACTTTTCTCCATCATTTTCAACGAGCAAACCAATGTCGACACCAGCTCGCTGGCACAAACCAATCCAGCCTCCCTTGGCGTGAACACGGTCATCATGAGCTGCAACTAGCAAGGATTCTGCATTCATATGGCGCAAGTCTTTATCCTCAACCGACAAAAGGGTTGAAAACATCGTGGAAATTCTGTTGAGTGCAAAAGGTGTTTCTTGGTCGACCAATGCTTTGAAGATACTTTTAATGAGAAGCTTGCACACGAGGGGATCATTAATCATAAGCTTGAGCTTTGTTATGGCTTCGAGTCCTTGTTGGGCTGCGGAAGAAACAGACACAAAGAGCCAGGCATCACCGTATTGTTCCTGAGACTCGTTGGAAATTTCACTCAAATGGGTACGTGTTTCGTATAATGCTTTGATGCACCAGTTGGTGCCTTCTGGTGAGAGTTTTGTGAGCACCTTGATATCAGTGAGGATAGCAGGTTTGTCAGATTGGGCGTTAAGGGAGTTCGTGATGACAGAAGCAGGAAGTTCTAATCCAATTGAATGCACAGCATATGCGCTAACAAGCACACCATTGCTGACAGAAGGTAATGGCGAGTTCTGTGCTTCGCTAACAACTGAACCAAGCACAGTGCTATTATTATCGACGATTTTTTTGCAAACCGCATTGGTGTAGTTCTTGAGGTAGAAGCCACAGAATTCCACCACCCACACCTTACGAAGGTTAAGTTTCTTTTCCTTGAAGCCCTTTTGAATGATTTCCTCGTAAGCTGGAGTCAAGGAAGCCTCACCCCCAATTAAATGCAAGAAAAATGCTCTAACACCGGCAGTCAAAGATACCTCATTCTGGTCCTTTGCTAATGGAACCTTCAAAGTATCCAATACTTTTTCAGAAGTAGGGCCCACTGGTAAAAGCTCAAAGATGCTGATTATTGTGGATTTAATGTCCACCGAAGTTGTGGCTTTGTAGGCTTTTGAGATTTCCTCATTGATTTTCAAAATAGCTTCCTCCTCTTTTACATGAGGCAAAGCCAGCTGTAACGTGGATAAAGCGCCATCTCTGACCTGATCTTTTGGTGATTTGAGCCCACCGAAAACATTGGTGAGCAATTTCGTTTGCAAAATTGTGGTAGAAAGATCAAGCTCCGGCTTCAAAGCTCGGAAAAATGATGGAAGAAACACTGTGAACGAGTTCTCCGATGATCTGAGAATGGCTTTTTCCATGGCTCCAGTGATGGAGTCTTTGAGAGTGGATTCGTCAAGGTATTTGGTGACGAACGAGGCAAAAATTGTGGTTGATGTGGAAGCAGGTGGAACCTTAGCTATGAGAGTTGCGTTGTACAAGTCCCAAATTTTTGCAGCATTCTTATTCAAGTGGTCAGACACAGCAGGAATCAGTGGCAATAATGCTTCAGCTGCTTCAGCAAGAATTCCGGCTATCACAAGGCTGCAATCTGGAGAAGTGGTTTTGTCGGTACAAACATCCAAATATGCATCCACCACCTCTTGCCAAGATTTTGCTATGCCAATTGCGCTAGTCACTGCCGTTTTGCCGCTAGTGACCACTGATTTGAACACTCTATTACGGTGTTTGAGCCTATGTGAGGCAATCTGTGATTGCGAGCTGCAAAGCACAAGCAACTGTGCCTGGATTTTGATCGCGGCTTTCGCTTCCTGGTGTTGTCCCTGGTGGCAGCTCACCACCAACAACCTGCTTGTCCATGCAAGTAACGACAAGTAGTCGGTGGTGGCCAGAACAGTAGTCGTTGTCGATAATTTCTCCAAAAACTTGTAGATTAGAGTACAATACCGAGGATTTGCACGAGCGTATGCTTCAATTGTATCCAAAGCGGCATTACGGGAGTTTGTATCGCCATAAAAGTTGTAGGTTCCTAATAAAGTGTGCAACAAATGTACAAGATCGTTGTCCAGTTCCGGTTCCTTCGACAGAGCTATGTGGTTTTTCAATGCTTCTAGCGCCGATATTCTCACACTGGTGAGTGAGTCTGTTATTTTCTGCAGCAATCCAGCTGCCCATGTTTGCAGACCTTCGAGATCGGTCATCTTTGGGTATAATGGCCGGCACAGGTATGGATTTTTTCACGTCGCAAAGGTTACCCGCTAGTGCATATATAGAGTGCGAAACCGACAAAAAACTTTATCAACTATACCAGTCGATGAAGAGTACCAACATCCGTTGCAGCAATCCCGCAAGGGGCCTCTTACTGGGCGCTGTGGAAAGCACTGCGGTCACACCACACGAAGCGGTGCATGACTATCTGAGGCTGGTGTTGAAAGAGAAGATGTAGAATGTAGAGAAGAGTGGAGAATATGTAGAGAAGAATGGGAAAGATGTAGGGAAGAGGAGTGGAAAATGTAGTGACAATGAGTCAAGATTGAACTGGCTCCATGACATGTTACATTCTTTTTGTTTCATCGTCTGTACTTATTTTCTGTAGTCTATCTACATCTATGTACCTTCTATAAATACCATCAATTCGTTATTCGTGTTTGAAGCAGCATCTGTTGCCGTAGCGACAGGCACCGTACTTGGCCCAGTTCACACACGGCTTGGATCTCCACTTGGGTGGGCGCTCGACCTGTTTGAGTTCAGCATCGCCATGGGCGAACTGGCACTTGGACCCATAAGGGCACACACCCATCTTCATGAACGAGGCACATAATTCGGTCTTGTAGAGTTGGGTATTGGTGGAGTTCTTGTGCTTGCGCTTGCCGTGGTCGTGCTTCTTGACTGGCTCGCTGTCATTGGACCCGGTCGAATTGGCTCGAGTAGCGGGCTTCTCAAGGCTGAACACATCGTCGTCCAGCTCGGAAAACGATGATCTTCCGGAATGCAGGTAGCTAGAGAGCTGCAAGTTCTTCTCTGTCAAGCGAGGAAGAGCCACCTCGGCCTGAAGCAAGTCGTTGGGCAAGAGCGACACCGCATAGTCCAAACTGGCATCTTGGTTCATGGTGGTGTGGAAATGCCGGGATCTTTGCGGATTGGTTTCCCACAAGGGGGATATGGTGAGGTCGCGGGGTGTGGTATGCGACAAGGGCTGCGAGGTCCACAAGTCAAGCAAGAGCCCATTTTTGTCAGCGGGTTGGAACGCAGTCATTTTCGAGGCTCGGAAAATTAGTGTCCCAAAATCCGAGCGTAAACTCCGACGTCAGATTCTCCGGTCAGAAGCTCGTGGGCACTGAGGGGATGACTATAGCAATGCAAGACGGCTCGAACTGGCAAAGGTCCGATGGTTACCCCGGTAAAGTAAACCTGGTGTATCGCAGAAAGATTCAGAAATCGCCGTTACTGGTTGTGGGCGATGGTGAGATATACGAGTGGTGGTCTGGGATCACCTAAATGTTGAAACGACGAATGTGCAAACTCAAGAACGACCGGCTTGCAAATTCTGGTACTGTTTTGAATTTGGCAGGTCGCACCACTTATATCATCGCCGCGCAGAAATGTTCCGATTCGGAACTCAGGTGAGGAGACGGTGTTGGGAGGCGGGGATGGGCGTTGGGCTCGCAGAGAGGCACCACTGAGCGGCTGCAAACACCGAAAACGAAAAGCTGGGGTTGCAAAAATGGGAAAAGAACTGCTGGGAGTGCTCGGACTGGGCCGTGGAACCTCCCACACTCCTCTGAACCACCCAGGAAGCACCACACACCTTATTGCACCCGTCGGCGGCCTCCGCCAGAAGTCCGAGTCACGTGAGGAAGCTGCTGCGGAGCGGTTTTCCCCTCACCGCCGCTGTATCGGCGTATCCCGGAATAATCGCCAAGATAGGAGACGTCATTGTGCCCGGGATCACCGTGCCCAGATCTGCTCCACAGTAGCTGTATGATACGTTGCATACTTTTTCGGCATTGTATGCTCAGTCTGGTACGGCCGTATAACTTCTGTCATTGTTCCAACCCCTTTTTGCAACCAAGATTCCCCTCGTTCTCCTCACCATCTCTCCTCAGTCCAGACGCCGCATACCCTGCTGCGTCACGTGTGCGCCCGAGTGCGGTCGCACCTGGGTTGGTTCGGATCACGTGTTCTGTCACGTGTGTTGATCTTCACGTCGCGGGTCCAGGCTTCCATCGCTATGCCTGTGGCCAACAACATACTGGGCCACTTGCTGTGGATGGAGCTGGCGCTGCCACATATTCCAGACCGTGGGGCGCTAGCCGTTCTAATGCGACGCGAGCTGGCTTCGCAGCATTCCATACGACCGAGTTATGCCGTTATTCCAACCACTCCACAGCAGACTCCTTCTTCTATTCGTTCGTCTGATGCTTCTACGTCCTCTAAGCGGCAAGCAGAGATGCCTCCTGCCGAGAAGCGACCGAAATCCAACCACGGCCACGAAAAAAACTCTCCATTCCAGCCGTTGAAGCCGATGGATACCAACAGAGACATCCCCATGAAAACATCCCAGCGGGTTCGAGAGCAAAACTCTGGCCTGGCTGTGCCCGAGTCTGCTGCGCACCAGTACATTACCGTGCAAACCAAGTTCATTGCTTTGTTGAAGAACAAGCTTGCCATAGTGGAATCGAGCTCCATCTCCCAGGACGACAAAGTCAAGTACCACAAGACGGTTTTTGAGCCACAAGCCGCAAATTTGGAACTGATGCTCGTGCAGTTGTCTCTGAAATTGAAAACTGGAGAGCCAGAGCCCGGCGAAAAAGCTTATGAGCAGATAGACTTCTGCTCGCAGTTCACCGAAGACGAGATGGGCCGTATGACCGAGGAGGTCAGGGAGCTCCATGCTCCATTGCACCAGAACCGGTTCCAGAAGAACCATCAAAATCAACAGAACCAACAGAACCAACTTCAGGAAATCCAATCCCAGCAAATTCCGTCCCAGCAGAACCTAGCAGAAGCTCGCCCAATCCAGCAAACCCAATCCCAGCCGAATCACCTGTTCCAACAGAACCAATTCCAGCAGAACCTCGCAGAGGCTCGTCAGGTTGTGCTGCGCATACGCATGGAGTCTCCACCTCCACCTCCTGCTCCAGCCCGGCCAGCTGCTGTTTCCGACGACGAGGACAACTTCGGCGAGCATACTATGGATGGACTATACACTTCCGAGATCGATGACAATTATAGCGACTTGGAAGGCTTCATAGACGACGACGAGGCCCTGGTGGATGGCACTTACCACGAAACCAATAATCCTACTCAAGTCACGGAGGAAGACTCCCAAAGTGTCACAGTGTTAGATGATCTTTCCGACAATAGCGATGTTGAAGAGATCGATGACTTCTCAATGCAACTTAATGAAGAGCGTGAATTGCAAGACCATGATGTCATTGAAATCAGCAGTGGTGACGAAGATGACTTGGTCCCATTACCCATCAAGACGGAACCAAAACCTATGCCCGCATATCCAACACTGGTGGTACCGCCGGGCGTTCTTTCCGATCTTGAGTCCGATCTAGATTTTTCGGACGAAGATTTGTGTGCTATCCCAGACTCCATCCCTCCAACTCTGACTACCGGCTCCAAAATCAAAAATCCGCCTCCTGGCTCTGCACCATTCATTGACGAAGTCTACTCAATCCTCCAATCGACATTTAATCTTCAGCTGTTCCGTCCTAACCAGCTAGAAGCAGTTTGTGCCACATTATGTGGTAACGATACATTTGTGTTGATGCCTACCGGCGGTGGAAAATCGCTTTGCTACCAACTTCCAGCACTCGTAACCACCGGTCGTACTCGAGGCACAACTATTGTCATATCTCCGTTGATTTCATTGATGCAAGATCAAGTTCAACACCTCTTAGAGAAGAATATTCGTGCAGGCATGGTCAGCTCTAAGGGTACGTCAGCAGAAAGGAAACAGACAGTGGAGTTATTCCGTTCTGGTCAGCTTGACTTGGTCTATTTATCACCAGAAATGGTAAATGCATCGCAACAAATTCAAAATATCATTGCCAAGTTGAACAACAACAATCAGCTTGCACGAATAGTTGTTGATGAAGCACATTGTGTTAGTTCATGGGGGCACGATTTTCGGCCAGACTACAAGGGTATGAGTATGTTTAAACAAATGTATCCTCATATTCCTATAATGGCACTTACGGCCACAGCAAATGAGAAGGTTCGAATGGATATCGTGCATCATCTTAATATGTCGAACCCAGTGTTGCTTAAACAAAGTTTCAATCGGACTAACTTATTCTATGAAATCAAGCGAAAGAATGCTAATTATCTCGAGTGGATTCGAGACTACATTGTGGCTAAATATTCTCGAGCTACTGGTATTATTTATTGTCACTCAAAGCAACTGTGTGAACAAACATCCGAAAAACTCAATCTGTTCGGCTTACAGACAGCATTTTACCACGCAGGCATGGGACCAACTGAACGGTTTGACATCCAAAATAAATGGCAGACTGGAACCATCAGAATCATTTGTGCCACTATTGCATTTGGTATGGGAATCGACAAACCGGACGTTCGATTTGTGATCCATTTATTTATTCCTCGTTCCCTCGAGGGCTACTACCAAGAGACAGGTAGAGCTGGTCGAGACGGCAAGCCCAGCGAGTGCATTATGTTCTATTCCTACAAAGATGCGCGGTCGTTGCAGAGTATGATTCAACGAGATGCCGATTTAGATCGTGAAGGACGAGAGAATCACCTCAATAAGTTACGACAGGTAGTCCAGTATTGTGAGAATACCACCGATTGTCGAAGAAAACAAGTGTTGCACTATTTCAATGAGCAGTTTGACCGTCAACAATGTGCAAAACAGTGTGACAATTGCGCCAATTCTGATACTGTCACTTCGGTTGTGCGAGATGTTACTGTATTTGCCAAAGATATTATCCTGTTAGTTCTGGCTATCGAGAAGGACAAGGTTACGGTGTTACAGTGTCAAGATGTGTTTAAAGGTCTGAACAACAGTAAGATTACGCGAGCAGGGTATCAGCACAGTCCATACCATGGAAGAGGAAGGAGTTTGGATAAGATTGATATCGAGCGGATTTTCTTCCATTTGCTCTCGGAGAATTGTCTTGAAGAGTATTCGGTGATGCGAGCTGGTTTTGCATCCAATTACGTGCGTGTGGGCCGAGCCGCTAGCGTGGTGCAAAGTGGACAAAAGAGAGTGAAGATATCATTTACGGAGCGAGTACAGACAACGGTGCGAGGTGCTTCGTTGACGGAATCGTTCGTGAGTGCTCGTGAAATCGCTGAGCGTCAGGCGCTGTTGCGGCAAGATTCTGGAGATCCGCAATACAACCAACTTGCTAGTATACGGGACAATCTCAACTTGGGCATCTCAGACGCTTCACTCAAGGAGATGGTGTTGCTCATGCCAACGACAAAGAAGGATTTTGCCAAGATAGGCGGCATCAACAAAGAATTGGCAGGTGACTTTGTGCACTTCAAAGCCGCATTGACGGCGATGAAAAAAGGCAAAACTGCCAAGCCAAAACTGTCACAAGCAAAACGCACGAAGCAGAACAGGCTGGCAAAGCTGAGTCAGAGACTGTCACAGGGTATTCGAAGAAGCCAATTTCGCAGCATGCCATTATAGTGCAGCCACCGCCGCACTGATGGTATTTCATCCGACCACCAGTGGCTGACGATCATGTCCCATCCATACCAGCGTCGAATCATCAAGGAACACAAGCGGCTCGCCAAAGATCCGCTTCCAGACATTAAGCATCTTTCCGATGGAGACGATTTCCGGCAGCTAGTGTTTGGCATGCTGGTTCGAGACAACCAATTGTACCCCGCCAATGACTTGTACAAGCTTCTGATTTCGATTACGAAGGATTATCCGGTGGAGTCGCCGCTGGTGAAGTTTGTGGTACAGGACAGCCAAGATCGTATCCCCATACATCCACACATATACTCCAACGGGCACATATGTCTCAATCTTCTCGGCGAAGACTGGACCCCGGCGTGTCTGATAGAGTCGATCCTACTTAGCATACATTCGATGTTGGTGACCAACAAGGTAAACGAGCGGCCTCCAGATGACAGTCGGTACGTGCAGTCAGCACCCATTGATCCTAAAAAGAGCAGGTTCGTGTTCCACGACGACAATGTCTAGTGAGAGGTGGTGAATGGTGATGGGCCAGGGTAATGCGCCATGGTAATGCGCAATTCTGACGCCGCAATGGTGTTCTACATGAAACAAGAAAGAGGTGTGGATCCACCGCCATTGTCTGGCAAGGCTGAAAAACAAATTTTAGTCAGGTACCGAATTGGCAATAGATCTACAATACCATGCCAAAGCTCGCTTGATTGGGACCGGGCTCGTGATTGGACCGGCGCACAACCATACCCCTCAAGCTTCGGCGAGTTCCCCTGCAACGAACAACCAACCAAACGCTGCGATAACCCCACTCGGCCAACAAAATTTTTCACTACAATGCACTACTTTTCACCGCTGGTCTAGGGTATGGGTAGTCCGTACACATGTATAGCAGAACATTCTACACCCCGTAGTGGGTCGTGAAAAGCCCCAGTATACACGACGCTTTTTTCCCGGCATCTCGTACTTCCAAATGTAAGATTGTACGTTCTCTCACACTTCCCGAATCTCGCTTCGCTCTGCGCCGTATGTCCGGACAGCTGCATGTTGCATATTGCAGCCATGTAGAGCGCAAAAAGCAATTGCTTGGCTACCCCAGCACCGTCACAGTCTACAGGTATGTACGAAAGACCAGCAGCGTCTATCTAATCTGAGCCCCTTATCCGCCATACCCGACCAATGGTTGCGACCAAATCACCTGCGAGATGGCCACGCCGCACGTGTTTGCATATTTGACCACTTGCGACCGACAAATCCGGCCGAGCCAGGACGGAGCCAAAATCGCAGCCGTGTGGTCGAACGCTTCCGAAATAGTTCATAGGCTTCTTTGTGCACCGTAGTCTCCGCTGTTTCTTTTTTTTCCCCGAAATTCTCACCCCGTGGCCCAAAACCCTGCACTTTTCACCACCGAACCTCTGTCCGGCAGATAACGCCCCCTCCACTCCGAGTCCGAAGCCCAAATTTGGTGAGGAGTGCAGTTGGGCATCGGCATTTCTTTGTGATTTATTTCCAGTGGCCGCTGCTTCTGGTTATTTTGTTTCTACCCGGCTCCCGTCCACCGCCTCTGTTTTCTGGTGGTGTATATCTTGAATCTACTGTCTAGTTAGTTGGCTCGTCTTGGTATTTTCCATGAAGCGTCCAGGCCACACTGCTAATCTCGACACCCATGCTCCTTCCCCAGGGTCTATGAATGGCCCAGATGGTTCTAGCCACCCGGCAGACCACACACGGCCACGCTGCATGGCCACTGGTGCTGCCAATGGCTCGGTTTCTTCGTTGCTGCCGACAATTTCCACCAACAACCATTCCTCTTCCAACCACCTGCAACACGACGTTGTTTCCGGCGACGTGGACGACCACGCCATCGAGCAGGCATGCGACTCGTGCCGCAAACGCAAGCTCAAGTGCTCCAAGGAGTTCCCGCAATGCAGCAAATGTGCCCAGCACGGCTGGGATTGCTCCTACAGCCCACGCACCGTCCGCTCGCCATTGACTCGTGCCAACATGACCATGGTGGAGAACCGCTCGCGGCAGCTCCTGGACATGCTCCGCTACCTTCTTCCTTCGGCGGTTGTGGCCCAGTTTGGCGGCATCGACGGCATGCTCGAGTGCGGAACGTCCGAGTGGATCGGCAAGTTGCGTCCGTGCAAGCAAGCCTTGGAGGCCCACTACGACGCACAAGCGGCCCCGGAGGTCCCTGGTCGGAAAAGACCCAGTCTGGCGGAAAACAGCGATGCTGTTTCGCAGCCATCGGAACCCATAGCCGCATCGCTCGCCCAGTCGCCGTCCAACTCGATTTTTTCCAACGATGACGGTTCGGTGTGTGACTCCTACGACAGCTTGCAGGCTGAGCGGGAGGGCGACATCGACACCGTCAAAATCAAACAAGAAATCATGGACGACTTCCTCCTCAACAACATTTCCGCCGAAAACAGCTTGCAGTATGTGTCGCCGCAAATGACCGACATGTCCGCAGCCACCGGTGCCTCGGCCACCCACCAGCTGGCCCCACAGCTGGCGTTCCGAACCACCTCCAACTCTGTTTCCCTCACGAACACCTCCCTCACCTCGCCGTCCTCGCTCCTTTCCCTCAACTCCTACGGCGATTACGACTATCACGACATCGACACCAAGCCTATCAAACGACATAAGAGCAACCCGTCCCGGGCCACTGACTTTGGTTTGGCCATGACCATGGAACCACCCTCCAAATGCGACTCGCCCGAGTATAATACAATCTTTGATGAGGTTATGGAGGCCCCCATGATTGACGGATGAGGAAACACTACTCCCGGGCTATGGTGAATACAGAACGATATGATAGTACAATACTAGAGTACATTCCTCGTAAGCGAACTCGGACTGATGAAAAAATAAAACGAATATCACGGTATACAGAATACACGAAACGACAAAGCAACGTAGAGCCAAGTAGATGATGATGATGAAGATGAAGGCTTAGCGATTTGCTTCAACTTCTGATTAGCACAATATAGGGGGACAATGTATGCCTTGTGACGTCTCTGCAGGTCTTTGACAATATCTTGACAAGATCTTGAAGATGTCTTGACCAAGATTCGTAAAAGAAAGCGAACTATATCTTCACTACACTACAATAACCATCCAACAATCTACAACCTCCCTCAGTGTCTCTTGTTTCAGGTACTATTTTAGGAGGTGTATTCCCGGCCCGGTGTTTATTCCTGCACCCACCCCTCCAATCTCATTTTTATCTTCATCCCTTGTCATCATGAGCATCATGCTCTTGCTTTTTCGGGGCAATAATGTTACCCAGCGTATCAAGCGGGCCTTGGATGACCTAGCTCGTGAGATAGGAAAAGAATTACGTCGAAAGAAACAACAAAAATTCGGTATAAGGAACCCGGTTCCGGTTCCCGTCGCGGTGCCGGTTAGAAATGGCTCCTGGAATGTTTGTAAACAGTTCAAGAGGTCGTTTTCGTCATGTCCGTACAACTTCAGCGGCAGAGCCCATTGTAGGCCGTTCAAATTCCGGTTCATGAACATGCGTTTCAAGCTATTCAAGCACTACCAGACCAGATCCATGCGTCTGATGACCAGATGGGGTGGTATGCGTGGTCATTTCGTCCAGAACAATCTTCAGAACCAGTTGCGGGCCCGTTTCCTTGAACAGAGACCTGCCCGTAACTTGGGCATGGGCGTTCGTCTGATGTACGGTTTACGGGATGAGTGTAACGACGATAACAAAGACATCAGATCGTTCCATCCTACCAAGGTGGGTGTCCGCAAAGCGTCGTCCAGCACTGCGGTGCCTTTAGAAGTCGCTAGGACCATTCCTTCGTTACTCAGACTCAACCTCTCATTGACCCCACAGCACCACGAAGCGGCTCTCCGGCTTGCAAATGAGGTTCCAGAACCCGAAATCGAAACCGTTGGATGCTACGTCGACTTTCCACTCAATGCGCATCTTACTATTCCATCCGCCACCTTTTTGACCGACGAAGTGTTGCTGGAGGTGATGGACAATCTCCACAACTTTGAACGCCAGGTTGCAGAACTAAAGCAGGACTTGACCAAGTTATTCGATCTTGGCGAGTTGCCCATCAAGTACCTCGTCAACAAGAACGTAATACGAGTATACTTTGCAAATTGTGACCGTATCCAGCTCGAGTCACTTTTGCGCGACAAAAACATCCAGGGTGGCATCATCCATGAAGACATGTCTTGCAGGATTGCGGTGGATGATTCTCCGCCAGTCACAGATACCGACATATTGAGCTCGTTTGGCTCGTCGTCCATGTCGATGTCGTCGGCGGCTTCTTCAGATATATTTTCTGAGGAGCTCGCTGAACCGTTGAACTGCGACAATGTAGTGAGGCCGACGGTGATGGAACCGAGCAACGAAGTGAGAATTAGTGATTACGAAAGCGACGAGTATTATTGGGTTAGTGCATAATTATGGATATTGATTTATTTTAGAATTATCTGTAGTATTTACAACTGATCAGTTCGCACGAAAATTCAATTATGGAGAACCAGGACGGCATGCCAGGTGGCTTTCAAGCGTCCGACGCAAGTTCTAATTATGACCAATCGGATGATGCTGCTTCAGAAAGTGTGCAGCCGGATTTTGAAGATACCAAACTCGAGGATGAGCTGAATTCAACTGGTGGTGATGAGAATAATGATAACGATAACGAAAACACGGTGATAGTCAATGACAATATAGAGAAGGAAGAAGATACAGACGAACAGACTCAAGAGACGCTGCAAGGACTGCCAAATCTTGACCAAGCTGACGAAAAAGCTTCCAATGATGACCAGCCGCCAGTTCCGCCGAGGGACTCACTACATAACTTGACCAGTGTGGATCCAGAAATATTGGTCAAAGCCTCACTCAACAACAAAGAAACTTCTGGTGTGGATGATGATTTGCTTCAATCGAAATTACACCAAATCAATGCTGGTTTCAACCAAAAATCGTCACTGGTACAAACGCTGATCCGGTCTGCAACGCAAAACATTCGTAAAACATTCAATGATATTCGTACGACCGTTGGCACACTTGACCATGACTATCAAATTGACTGGGAGTTCTGGGCTAATGTTGTCAATGACTACGATTCTGTGGTGCAAAACGATCCCCATGCACTTCATGCTAAAATAGCAGCTGGTATACCAAAGGAAGTACGTGGAATAGTGTGGCAGCTTGTAGCTCAGTCGAAAAACTACGAGCTAGAAGAGTTTTACCTCACGTTGAAGAATGAAACCTCGATCCACGAGAAGGCTATCAAACGAGACCTCACAAGAACTTCATTTTTCACGGCTGTGGACGCTGTCAACAAGAGCGAGGACCTCTTCAATGTGATAAGGGCATATTCATTATTTGATCCTGATGTTGGATACACACAAGGCATGATCTTTGTGGCAATCCCGTTAATTATGAACATGACTGATTCAGAGTGCTTTTGTCTTTTAGTCACCATGATGAAGGATTATCGGTTACGTGAACTCTTTTGTCCCGATATGCGGGGCTTGCATCGTCAACTCTATCAGTTCGACAGACTCTTGGAGCTGAAGTCCCCGTTGTTGTACAACCACTTGGTCAAGCAGGGAATCAAGTCATCCATGTACGCTTCACAATGGTTTCTTACATTCTTTGCCTACAAATTCCCACTTGATATTGTTTTGCGCATCTACGATATTGTCATTACTCATGGTATTGAAGCCCTGTTGAAATTAGCAGTCAATTTGAACCTTAAGAATGAAGAGCGGTTACTTACCTTAAAATTCGACAGCTTGCTTGAGTACTTGAAGGATAATCTCTTCAATTCGTACGTCAGCGACGAATTTGTGGACGAACGTCGGTTTTCGTTGCGCAAAAAGCTGGGAAGCAATTACTACAACCTCGACTCCATGGTAGATGATGCCATGGCGATCAAGGTCAGCATGGCAGACTTGTCCCAATATGAAAAAGAGTTCGATGCTATCTACGCCAGCGAAAAGAGTAGGGCTGAAGAAATCGATGGGCTTCGCATAGAAAATGGCCGCTTGCGTCATGATATCAAGGCGCTTGAGCACCAGTTTTCTGTGCTTAACCGAGACCATGTGGATATTGTTCAAAAGATGGTGGACACAAAAGTTATGATACCGGAGGTTGAGTCCGAGAACGACGATATTCAAAGAGCTATCACACAACTAAGAACAGATTTAGAAGATTTGGAGGCCAAAATGAAGGCGCCATCAGCGTCATCTTCTGAGTCCACACTAGATGCTCTTAAATCACCGGCCATTCCCCAGAATATTGAGGAGGAAATCCAGAGGTTGTTGCAAGTCAATGCACAAGAAATTGAAAGATGTGCAGAATTGGAAGATGAGTTGGAGAAATTAACGGTGCAAGACACAGAACTACAAGAGAAGCTAGGCAAAAAGCGGTGGTGGCTGCGATAGACAGAATACTAGAAATAAGAAGTAGCTGAAAGAATAACGACTTGCGCTGAGAGTGTGCGATTGTATTTTACAAAAAAAAGACTTGAGGGTACGAAACAAAGACATCACCAGTGGCATGTTTGAAGGCCTCGGAAGCAAAGTGATGCACTAGGAGTATCTTCCTGCTGCTCTTTGTATGTTTACTGTCTTCGTCTTGTCTGCCAATTTTCTGGGACTTCTCACGTGACTGATGATAGGGCTCCGCGCGACCCATCATGAAATTTTTCACTTTCTCACTCTTCACTACACAATGGCTAGAGGACCAAAGAAGCACCTTAAGAGATTGGCGGCTCCATCCCACTGGATGTTGGACAAATTGTCCGGCACCTACGCTCCCAGACCATCGGCTGGTCCTCACAAGTTGAGAGAATCCTTGCCTTTGGTTGTGTTCTTGAGAAACAGACTCAAGTACGCCTTGAACGGTAGAGAAGTCAAGGCTATCTTGATGCAAGAGCACGTCAAGGTTGACGGTAAGGTCAGAACCGACTCTACCTTCCCAGCTGGTTTCATGGATGTCATCACCTTGGAAGCTACCAACGAGCACTTCAGATTGGTCTACGACGTCAAGGGTAGATTCGCTGTCCACAGAATCACCGCTGAAGAAGCTTCCTACAAGTTGGGTAAGGTCAAGCAAGTCAAGTTGGGTAAGAGAGGTATCCCATACGTCGTTACCCACGACGGTAGAACCCTCAGATACCCAGACCCATTGATCAGAGCCAACGACACTGTCAAGATCGACTTGGAGTCCGGTAAGATCTCCGACTTCATCAAGTTCGACACTGGTGCTTTGGTTATGGTTACTGGTGGTCGTAACTTGGGTAGAGTTGGTGTTATCACCCACAGAGAAAAGCACGAGGGTGGTTTCGACTTGGTCCACATCAAGGACTCCTTGGAGAACACCTTTGTTACCAGATTGACCAACGTTTTCGTCATTGGTACCGAGGCTGGTAAGCCATGGGTTTCTTTGCCAAAGGGTAAGGGTATCAAGCTCTCTATCTCTGAGGAGAGAGACAGAAGAAGAGCTCAACAAGGTTTGTAATAATGCATATCTGAGTGGAATGATGTAGACTAAACGCACTGCAGAGACTAAAGTATTATTTTGATCGTTCTGTACCCTCCAATTCTCAATCTCTATTTATCCGGTGTTTACCTCATCGTTATCTTCGCACATCTAAGTTCGCAACCACTAGTGTTCTATGACCTTTTACTCTGGGACGCCATTGCTAGTGGTGCTCCTTATATTCGTCTTATACAGCTATACAACACGCAATGGCAATCCTTTACCGCTAACCGACAAGCGTGCTCTAACATATGGTGATATCAACTTTCTCCACACTACCGATACCCACGGATGGTATGCTGGACATCGTAACCAGAAGGTTTACAATGCTGATTGGGGTGATTTTGTGTCTTTTGCAGAGCACTTACGGAATAAGATTGAACGAAATGGTCAGGATCTTCTTATAGTGGATACTGGAGACCGTCATGATGGTAATGGTTTGTCCGACTTAACCACCCCTAATGGTGCTGAGTCTATGCCAATATTCATGAAGCAGGACTACGATCTAGTCACTTTGGGGAATCATGAGCTCTATGTGTGGAACAATTCCAAATTGGAGTATGATACGGTGCTTGCTGAATATGGAGAAAAGTATGTGAGCACCAATGTTCTCATCAAAGCTGACAATGGCTCGTTGGTGCCTCTTGGTAACCAGTACCGCTACTTTAAAACTCCCGTGCAGAATCTAAGGATTCTTGCGCTTTCTTTCTTGTTTGATTTTACCCGTTTCAATGAGGGGACTTTTGTCAAGCCAATATCTTCTGTTATCAACGAGGATTGGTTCACTGCATTGTTAAATCGCTTCTCCGACAAGGTGGATGTCTTGGTTGTGTATGGACACATCCCAGTCGCTCATCTGTGGAAAGAAGTACAAGTTTTGCACTCAAAATTACGGCACTATTTCCCTTCCACCAAGATCCAATATTTTGGGGGACACTCTCATATTCGTGATTTTTCTGTGTACGATGAGAACCTGACTGGCCTTCAAAGTGGTCGCTTTTGTGAGACAGTTGGCTGGTCCAGTATCAATATGACTGCTGCGTCTGACGGGTCATTGGACTCCATCCGAAAGGTGTTCTCCAGATCCTACATTGACTTTAATCGTGAGTCGTTCGCTTTCCATTCAGGAACATCTCACAAGACAGAAGCTGGCGAAAAAGTCAGTGCCGACCTTAAATCGTTGAGAGATCGCCTCGGACTAGACTCGCCTCAGTTAGGAACTGTGCACAACAACTATTACATGGACTACGTTCCTATCGATCATCCTCACAGTATTTTCAGACTTCTTACAGAGAAAGTACTTCCAACACTTACTCGTAAAATGAACGATGAGGGCTCAAGGATAATCATCATCAATACTGGCTCGATACGCTACGACATGTATAAAGGTCCTTATACTTTGGATACAAGATATACTGTGTCGCCATTTGAGAACGAATGGGTCTCGATCACAGTACCCAGACATATTGCATTGCAAATATCGGACAAACTTAACGAGCGGTCATATATTTTGCAACAGCTTTTGCCCGAACACCAACGTGCCTTACACTTAACCAAAAGACAAGAGGTGCTCGGCTTGTCAAAATATAGTGGCCGCCTTTCAAAAGGCTATGTCACTCATGACGACTTTGGATCATCAGGTGATGACACTCCACATAAGCCGGTGATAAACTTTCCAATCCCAAATGTGGTTCAATCGGTGGAGCTCAATTCATCTGACGATGAGAGCGATGTGGAAGTAGTTTTTTACGCATTTATCGCCACAAATGTAGAATCGGCTCTAGAGGAGCTAGGATACGAGCAGGTCACTGTTAGTCCATACTCTGGTATCTACTTGGGTGAACTTCTTGATAAGTTCGTGCAGTTAAATGAACTCTAATAATATACATTTATGAAGACTAAAATTGTATAACCGAGTCGTCCGGTTTATACGTGAGTCTGTAGTTGAAAGTATTTACAACTTCTTCAACATTTTGAACCATTGCCTCGTCCACAGCCAAATTTAAGTCGAAGCCAAACCAGGAACCCCATTCTGGTCGAGGTCTTAAATTCGAAGATGGGTTTTGAACTAAGTCTGGGGTTTCACCCAACTTGCTACGTCCACTTTCGTCGAATCTGACTTTGCCACTGGCATTTATCAACATTACTCCGGTGCCGGGTATGATATGGCAGTCGTAACTATTTAACTGATGGGTGGTTAATGGCGTTGCGAGCCACTTTTTTTGGAACTCTATCTTGGCATTGGTATTTCTTGGGTTTATAGGCTTGCCGTTGACTATCACAGCCGACTGGGGTTTTATTTGCTTCACAAATTGCGTAGCATATGCTTCAACGGATGGAAATGAGGAGGTTGGTGACTGGTACTGGAGATCTAAAGACGTCAATATAGACTTGAGAAACGGTTCAACCTGTTGCACTGAGTTAGAATTTGCCCCCAATGGGCCCTAATGTTCGGTATTACGTACATGGATCTTGGTTCATTACCACACCTTCGAGAAGTTGGTGAGATGAGTGTTATATAAACTGCATACAGGCTGGCTGGAGTTTATGGTCTATCTAAGTTCCTCTTCCATTGTCATCATCAAGACAACGGTAGAAGTCCATCCCAAGAAGTTTTTAGCTCTCTGTGCTGACCCTGTTTCGTCATCGTATTGTTCCCAAACGAACCCTGTTCTCTTCCATTCTTTGTAGACGTTCTCAACAAGGTTGACTCTAAGCTGCTTGTACGTTGCAGCAATAGTTTTGGATAAATTCTCGTCGTACTCTTTTGAAGCATAAAAGTAGTGCTTTAATGCATCAAGTACGAGGTAGTTTATGTTCATCCATATAGGCGACCGCCAGTAGTTTTCTCCGGACCGGTAAAGCTCACTCGATTTTGATAGCGAACGAATACCGTAGTCGGACCAAAGTTCTTCGGGGTCTTTTATAAGATCAACGATGTGGCTGATTTTCTCGGTGTCTTTTCTGGGGATCATTTTCGTGATAAAAGGAAACAAAGATATGTATCCTTTGTAGCACACCTTGATATTCTCTTCGTCATCGTCCAAACTAACGTCACAGTACGTCTTTTCTTCCTTTGACCAATGAATCTTTTCCAAGTTCTCGGTTATATCTTGGAAGATCTTTTCATACTCTTCTTGTTCGTCTTTCAATTCCAATATGGTGGCCATTTGTATCATCGATTTGGCCATTACTCCAATCCAAGCAAGCAAATCCACGTTAAGCTCGGCAACATCAGCAGGAAGGGCTCGAGGATAATCATCCAAACCACTAGCCAAGTTGTGTGTCAACGTACGTCCTCTCCATCTGAAACCTTCGAGATTTGTCCCACGATCAAACTCTTCGATATACCCTCTTTGAGTCCTTCTAAACCAGTGGAAGTGTGTCTTCAAACGGGGATAAATTTCCTTAGCATAATTCAGTAGAAGCTCAGGATTGTTTATCACAAGCTGTCCGGGTTCTGAGGTAGAAGGCTCATCCAAATTATACGGTTTGTTCATATCAGCCATTCCTGAAGCATCGAAATTGGACAAAAGGTAGGTGAAAGCCAACATCAAAGTAGGAGGGTTTACAATTTGAGGACTCTGGACTTGAAATTCTTCAGGAACTCTTGACCTTGCCTCTGGGCCCAAAATTTGCTCGCGGGCAATCCATCCCTCATCGTCAATCAACTTAAACCAAGATTGCAAGATCTCAAACACGAGATCCGAGTCGTACTCTAGTAAGGGCAAAACATGGAAGCCCTCGTCCCACAAAAAGCCACGGGGGAAGAAGGGGCGGGAGGGAACCAAGGTGAATAATTCATGAGGACCTTCAGGTGATCCCTGTAACTTGAGTTTTTCGAATGAATCGTCCTCAAACACAGTATCTCTGTCAACCAAATGATCACCGTACATGTAAGTCAATCCACCGAGAAGTCCGGAAACGATTTCTTGTGCAAATTCCTTGTAGCCTGAGCCTTTGTTAAAAGGTGGTTGCAACTTATAATGCTTTTCAAATTTTGAGTCTACTTTGTTCTTCATTTCGGTGATCCTTGAATTGATATTATCGAAAGTAATTTTGTCTTCTTCTGGAGTCACTGCATTGTTGAAGACGACCTCAAACTCACTAGGGCCCTGATAAATCTTTTGCACGAGGTGCAAATTACCTTCAAAGTTATGCATATCACGCATTACGTATGCTTGTTCGGGTGGAATACCCTCAAGAGTGCCAAAGCCTTCTATGAGATCTTTGACTGATTCTTGAAGCAAGGTTATGAATATGTCTCTGGCGACCCAGACGTTATCGTCAGGAACAACCAAGCTGAGATGATGAGTTCTCTTTGGATTCAATTCTTTTTTAATGAGCTTGGATGCTCTTGGGTGTCTATTTGAAGAGGGGCCATCGTTAATAGAAAGCTCGAACAATCCAAGTTCTTCAGAACCGCCAGAAAGCGTTACTGTGCCTTCGTATCCCTTTTTGTTCTTGGTATTGTCTAGCTGAATAACGCCAGTTCTACCTCCTGCGAGTGGATCCGTTGTATCTGCTTCACCCTCGAGCCCTGAGTACCATACAAAAGACGTCTTAACGTTCTCGTGGCCGCTGTGAGGTACACTTTTCACTTTGACTGCCC
Organism: Meyerozyma athensensis; assembly: GCA_030564485.1. NCBI lineage: Eukaryota > Fungi > Ascomycota > Pichiomycetes > Serinales > Debaryomycetaceae > Meyerozyma > Meyerozyma athensensis. Next base: position 198,512 of record JAJLVF010000010.1, on the reverse strand, counting down.
ATGATAAACCATCTTTACTCTTGACAAAGTCAATGTAGATGGTAATGTGGCAGTCATTGTCCTCAATTATCTGAGTTCCACCATATCTGGGATCGTATTTAATCCAGTTGGCCCGTCCCATGTTGTCCGACTGTTCGTAGAAGTGACGAATATTGCCGACACCATTATATCCGTCAATGTTGAACCACATAAGTCCCGAAAGAAGTGATCTGGGTATTCTCGGTCTCACACCGAAGTACAATGCAGATCTATAAGGGCCCCAAAGCAAAGATCGGTTCGACGTCAGGGAATAACTATCATCCAAAGCATCGTCAAAACTACCAAATTGCGGCAGATCGTTCAAATCAAATTCAAACTGGGATGCCAAGCATGCCCCTAGCATTGCCAGAAGCATCAAAAGCCCAAAAAAGTGCCTCATATTTGTCTCAGCACTCGCAGTCTTCAAGCTTTCCGGGGAATCGCATCGCATTTTGCACCATCTCACCTCGATCCACTGTATGCTTCACAAGCCATGTGGCCATCTAAACATGGTCTAGGTGCCCAAATCGGGTACGGCGTGAAGGGAAGCGCCATAATAGATAGTTCTGATCAACGACGACTGCCGCAAATTGTTTTTGCGTCTCTTGATGATGACTATGAAGACCAAAATGTTGGACTTCTGTCTCAAAACGATACCATTCCCAGCCTAAAGACCGTGAAACTGTCATTCCAAACCGTGGTCGAGCCACAAACAAGCAACTTTGATCTCAATTCCAGCATTTATAATGACCTTCAATCTGATTTCGCCGATAAGGTCTTCATTCCTCAGGATATACTAAAGTCATATCTCATAGAGCTGGGGTCTCTCACCTCAACAATTGCATACGACCCTACTGTTGGGTCTCGTTTCTGTATTATAAGCTTACCTTCTCGACATAGTTCTTTAGAAGTCGTGGTTTACACTTCTAGTGAGCTTGGAACTGTCCTAAACCTAGCAACCATGAAAATGTCTTGTGACACTAGTGATGACACATTTCGTCTAACAAACCCTGTATTTGGTACCCCGTTCCAGCTAACATTCCCAGAAGCGATCAATCAAATTTCGAGCTCGGCAACTTCCCACAAGCTTATTATTCGAACTGTCTCTAAAGTATATGTTGTGCAGCCGCGTATCTCTACTCTGCATCTATCCGGCCTTCACTTAGACCTTTTGGGACAGATTGAATCCACCAGTCTCAAAAAAGAATCCTTCGCTGACGCATGTTTCAATCCTTGCGATGAGAAACAGGTCGGTCTCATTGATATTAAAGGAAACTTTGGGGTGTGGAACTTTGGAATTAGTAGCACATCTACTCCTAAACGAGTTGATATAGCAGCATCTGATTCATCTATCAACAATCCTCAGGAACTCTCACACTGGAAAAAGATATGCTTTTTCAGTCCCAGGGTGTTGCATGCATTTTCTCGGTCCTCAATGACACAATGCTCACTCGGCCCTCCTTCTCGTTCATTCAGGCTTGTCACAGCAAATACATGGTCTAGCATTCTTGACTTCCAGCGCAACTCTGAAGTTCTGAAGTTTTCGTTCATGTTGACCTCTAAAGAGCTCATTTGGTTTGAAAATACGGACAAGTTGAAAAGATTGTTATCGATCAAGCATTTTCTAGACGACAAAGACCCTTCCTGGAAACTTAATGTTTGTTCCGTTGATAGTCTGACTTTCGTTTGTGTGGCATTCTCGCAGAAAGCACCATTGTATTTCTTTTATACACTTGGTTTAAGAGATGGTGTACCACACAGTTTAAAGAAACCGTATTATATTCGGTCCCTGAGTAGCTATCATCAAGCTCCTAAAGACAATGTTCTACAGTTGCATCTCTTTCCAGTATCAGGTTCGAAATCCAAAATATTTGGATTGTTCGAATTACGCACCGACTTCAGTCTTTCCTTCAGGTTCTTAAGCACGACCAAGAGTCTTACGTTGCAAGAGTCCCGCATCGACACGATATGGAGCCGTTCTGGAACTCCAGTAGAAACAGGTTCTAGTGCGTGCAAGCAATTGCCAATGACACAATGGAAAAGATTGATGGAAAAGATTTCCAAAAAGTTACTTCCCAATGACACTTCTGACAGCACTATCATACAAAAGTTTGCATTGCAGATTGGCGAATGGTCTCTCACTTTTAAGGAAGACAAAATCAGACATGAAAATCCTTCGTGTGTTTCTTTGCTTGATCTAACCAAAAACACACCGACGAACGTCCAAGATATCGGTGAATTCGACTCGATGATAGATCAGTCCAGTGATTATTTTAACAATCACAATATCGAGGTTTTGCGTGATAGTGATGACTCCCTTCAACAACAATTCAAGCTTCTCGAAGGTTACTATGGATGCCTGCAACTTACGAAAGTTAACACCGCGGAGAGTATTCGTCGTGCTGCTCTTGAATTGGGATGCAGTAAACACAAACTTAAGCATGGATCCACTAACCAAGTTTACGAAGAAAAGCTAAAGGAGTTATTACATGACGTCGACCAGGAAACACAAAAAATTCTTGGTGACTGGGGCGAAGACATTGTGGACGCAGATATAACGACGCAGGCCGATCCTAATATACCTGAGTCATTTCCTACTATCAATGTCAACAGCTCACAAGTACTGTCTACAGTAATGCCGCCAATTTCTCAAGGTACTCAGATGAATTCACAGCTTCATTCACAGGCTATTCGATCTCAGAAACGGTCTAAAATGTCACAAGGCAGTCAAAGGAGTCAACGAAAGAAAAAGAAAGGGGGTTTTGCATAAATAGCACGATATACGTTAATATATAATAGAACTATTTAGAAGGATCTTCCACAAATCTCAAATCCCAACCGATCTGAGGACCTAATTTTGGTAGAATTTCTGCGACACTTTGAACATCCTTGTCACCACGTCCCGAAAGGTTGATAACCAAGTGAGAACCCTTGGGCATTGTCTTGGCTTTCTCGATAGCTCCGTAGACTGCGTGAGATGATTCAAGAGCAGGGATGATACCTTCCAACTGAGAGAGCAACTTGAAACCCTGGAGTGCTTGTGCGTCAGTGGCAGCTATAAATTCGACCCTACCAGTGCTCTTCCAGTAAGCTAATTCAGGTCCCACACCTGGATAGTCCAAACCAGCAGACACCGAGTGGGTATCATGCACTTGACCGTCCGAGTCTTGAAGAACGTACGTTTTCACTCCGTGGAAAACACCAGGCAAACCAGCAGTTAAGGTGGCAGAATGGCGTTCGGTGTCAACACCATCTCCACCAGCCTCGACACCCAATAACTTGACATCTTTGTCGTGCTCAAATGGTGAAAACATACCGGACGAGTTAGATCCTCCACCAACACAGGCAACCACAAGATCGGGGAGTTTTCCATCGTTCAACTTCTTGAACTCTTCCTTAGTCTCTTGGCCAATAATACTTTGGAAAGTTCTCACTAATGTTGGGTAAGGGTGAGGACCAATGGATGAGCCCACAACATAATGCGTGGTTTCCAAATTAGAAACCCAGTAACGGAAAGCCTCAGAAGTAGCATCACGAAGGGTTTGGGTACCGTTAGTGACTGCATTGACCTCAGCTCCCAATATTCTCATTCTGAATACATTGAGCGCTTGTCTTCGGACATCTTCGGCACCCATGAAAACTTGGCATTCTAAGCCAAATTTGGCACAAGCAGTAGCGGTTGCAACACCGTGTTGACCAGCACCAGTTTCGGCAATGATCTTTTTCTTTCCCAATCTCTTTGCAATGAGCACTTGAGCCAAAGCATTATTGATTTTATGGGATCCTGTATGATTAAGATCTTCACGCTTGAGCCAGATTTGGGCACCCCCTGCGTATTCAGTCAAACGGTCAGCTCTATGAAGAGAGGAAGGGCGACCAATGTACGAATACAACGATTTGAATTCTTCCCAGAACTTTGGATCAGCTACAGCATCTTCAAATCCCTTTTCAAGTTCTGCTAAGCAAGCGTGCAAAGCCTCAGGCACATACTGACCACCGAAATCACCGAAACGTGGGTTGTATTTGTGGACTTCATCAGGTAACTGAGCTTGTTTTGTCTCCAGAGGCTTGGCAGGTGAGTACTCAGGTGCTTTGGCGTTATAGTCTTCACCCAAGATCAGCCGGACGTAGCGGTAGGCAGTGTCAGCTCTGTCGTCGGCGGCAGCTTCTGAGATAAGGGTGATAATCTTGGAACCAATAACCACACCGTCAGCAGCCTTTCCCACTGTCAAGAAGTGTTCTCTAGTAGACACACCGAAACCGACGGCTAAAGGGGTATCGCCAGCGTACTTTCTCACTCTCAGGCAAAGCTCATCAATGCCCTGCGAGACTGTTTTCAAAGCACCTGTGGTGCCCATACGGGAAACCACGTATATGAACGAGTCAGCAATGCTACCCAACACCTTCAAACGTTCGTCGGTGGTAGCTGGAGCCACAAGCGGGACGTAGGACAAGCCGTACTTGGCGCAAGAATCACGGAACCGCACGGCATCTTCTGGTGGAAGATCTACCACGATGTATCCGTTGGCACCAGCCTCAGCTGAGTCTTTGGTCATTTTTTCCTCGCCATACTTGAGGATGGGATTGTAGTAGCCCATAAGAATGATGGGAATCGACACACCGGCGGCTCTTGCTTCTTTAACGAGCTCAAGACACTTGGGGACGGTGATTCCATTCTCCAATGCTTTGGTGTTAGCCACCTGGATCGTGGGTCCATCGGCTATAGGGTCAGAAAAGGGAACACCCAACTCGATGATATCCACTCCGGCCTTTTGCATGGCCAACATGATAGGAATGGTGTCGGGAATTGTTGGAAACCCAGCAGTAATAAAGTTCACAAGGGCATTTCTGCCTTCTTTCTTGCAGCGTGCAAATGTTTCTCTGAGAGCAGCTGACATGATTTTCGTGGACAGCAGTCTTCAGCTATATATGTTGGCTTGTGAGTCAGTTCAGGGTAACACTATCGGCGTGCGGGCATTTGCACCAGAGTTGGCGGATGAGCCGGTGTTCGGGTGCGGGTTCACCACAGTCAGTGGTTGATTAGGCGCAGTATTGGGGGGTGAAATCGGGTGGTTAGGGTTCACCAGGGTAGAATTGGAGTCACCAATGGTGCTTGCTGTGCCTGAGTTATTCACATTGTTGCCGTTGGCACTCAGACGGCGATCGTGTTGCAGGATCTGCTCCACTTCGTGGCCAAGTTTGATTTGGCTGAGATTGATCACTGGCAAGAGGCGGTTGTATTGTGCACAGTAGTCCTTGATACCCTTCTGCACGGTTCGAAGTCGATTGGAGACTGTGGCGTAGTACTGCTGTTGGTTGGTGTCGCTGGGAATATGTGCTAAGGCACGCACGAACTGGGTCATATCGTTACGGAGAATGTTGATTTCGGTTTTGAGGCGGTCTAGCTCCGCATATATATCCTCTGGGGCTATCTTTCCGGATGCTATATCGTCTATTTTGATGACGTCTGGAAGGCTAGACATGGTGAGGATGATTTCGCAGCTTGAAACTGCAGACGGACTCTCTATGAATATACTGAATGCACGAAAAATAGATAGCTCACAATTTACTGCCATATATGTCTACTTATATCTGTTTATCTCCGTATATCTACTTGCCTATACCTTGAAATAGGTTCTTACATCTCCGAGTGGCTTGGCCCACTCTTCACCAGCGTCCTTGAGTGCGACCTCGCGGTAATCGATGTTCACCTTGCCTGACGCCAAGACATCTGTGACGGACTGGAGCGACTTCTGGAACAGACTGAAGTCCAGAGGTCCGATACCACTTCCTAAGATCACCAAATTGCTGCTTCTGAGAAAGCTCGAGGGCACAGTAAAGTCGTCACCTGCAATCAGGCCAATTTGCACCCAAGATAATTGACGAGTTTTGTCACTCCTTGAACCCACAGCGTTAGCCAAAATCTTGCTGGCAGGCTTACCCCACAAAAAGTCAAGCACAATGTCCACGCCGTCCAAAGCTTTGCTGGCAATGACCTTGTCATCGTCCTCGTCGAGGGTGATAATGTCATCCAACAATGGCTGGGACAGTTTCAACTTTTCAAGTTTCTCCGCCGAGCGGGCTATGCCCACAACTGTCTTAGCTCCATACACGGTCTTGGCCAATTGTATAGCGAGCTGTCCAGCAGTGCCTGTCACTCCCACAATGGCAATCTTGGCATCAGTTGGAACATCTTTGACCCGATCTCCAAGGGCAATGAGAGTCGCCATGGTACCATTGGCTAACGCAGCTACTCTGTCCACTGCCTTATCATCGGCATCTTTTGGAAATGGGAACACATTTTGCTTGGGGACGTTCACAATTTCCAGATAAGTACCCTTTCCAGGGCCGAAATTAACAAAATAGACCAATTGATCCGTACCTTTGACCTTTCCGACACCATCGACCCCGACCAATGATTCACCTTGAGTGGACCCTGACGAATAGTGTGCGCCAGATGCTCTCATTTTCACAAGGTTGCTATAACCAACAGCTTTAACCTCGATTGCAACTTCATCATGCTTAGGCTCCTCGACTTCAATCTCCTTGTAAACAGGAGCTTTTCCTTGTTGTGTGACTACAGCGTTAACTTTCATTTTACTGCGATCTCGTTCCATGCGGATCTTATATCTTATCTCCGCACTAAAAATTACTAAAATGACAAATATCCGACAACATTTCACTGACTAATGGATTCCATTTGACAATGCAATTTTAAATGTAGATATTTATGTGCTGAATGATTGGGCAGTTTGTAGACAATGCCCTAGGCTTATGCTGTGTAATTATGTATCCTGTGTCTTCGGCGTCTTGGTCTTCCGAGATCGGATTACCGCATTGGCACCTTCCACGTGCCAGTGAGCTCCGTAATTCTTCAAATCGTCCACCAGGACATCCAGTGGTAGATAATCTCGTAAAAGTGATAGGGGAAGATTGTAGTAAGATGCATTGGTGGCTTTAACCATGTGCCGCAACACGGCAGGAAGTCCGAATTTCAATATAGTCGTACGCAGGTTATCCTCTTCGGCATTGTAGAGATTCAACCACCTGTAGTAGTCCTTTGTTATCCAGCTCTGCAAAAGTAAGTGCGTACGAGTATCGTCGGGGCATCCACGTACGAGGAGCTGGATTGCCCTGCTGTTTTCGTTACTGAAATGGGCCCAGTGTAGCAGAAGAAGCACAATTAGTTCTTGTCTCTCTTGGTCTGAGAGATTCACCCCAGGACCAAGAAGCTGGACTATGCTTGGAACATATGTTTGATAGTGGCCAAGAGGTGCAGCCACTCGAACTGAAAAAAGAAGCACAGTTTTGGAAAATGACGAGGGCTGGGAGCCCAAGAGTGCTTCCCGCAACTTCCTGAGTGACGTTAGTACTCCATCCATGGTCATATTACCCTCCTTATGATCAACTACCCCAGCAATAGTTTGCATATCTGCCTTTGTGGCTTCATCACACAATTTGAAAAACGACAGGGCAATCAATTCAAAGTATTTTCGTCGTTCTGTCTCGCTATCTTGTAGTCTTGTTTCTCCACGACTAACAAATCCATAATCGTGTGTTTGTGTTTTTACTTCGAATCTATTCTTCCGACGTTGTAGAGTGGATTCGGAGGTATTCCTGTCATCAATGGTATTATTGCTGCTTCTTACAGTGGTATCAGCACTACTTCTATGCCTCTGTCTATGGCGGAAAGTGTATTTTGCATTCAGTTGATTCAGCATATATTGTCGCAGCCAAATTTAATGAGAAATGAATCGAAAGTGTATTGGTTTTTTTTGTAGTCTATGTAGTATACAATGCAAAATGCACAGCGCTTTCGTTCTATGCGACATGTTCCACTCGCTCCTTGTCTTCTGGAGGAATGAAATTAAATACAGTAACCAATACTAACGACAATAAAGCTACTGCAAGAGTGAGCTCAAAGATCGAATTGTAGCAACGGTTACCTATGGTGCACGCAGCTGGTGCTCCATCCTTGACTACCGTGTGTGAATCGTAAATTTTGCCAAAAAGACTGGTGAAATAGAATGATGGAAGAATTGGTGCAAGGCCAACGATGCCCCAATTATATGAGAAATTTGCCATACCAAAGATGTCTCCTATGATGAGTGGCATAATGCAAAATGTGAATCCGTAGAAGAATCCAGTGAGAAGCGACACCGCCGAGAGCGCTTCGTAAGCTGTAGTGGTGAGACCCATTACCTGGGTGAATAAAAATCCTCCTGCTGGAAGATAAAGCAACCACGACCGAGATTTCCTGAACGATTGGGTGATCACATCTCCAAGTACCCCTCCCATTATACGCCCAAAGCAGTTGGCGATCGAAAGGAGGCCAACCTGCAATTGTTGATCTTTTTGTATCATTGCTGAATTTGAGAAGCGGAAGAGTAGGGCCTTGACCATATAGCCCACAGAGTAAATATACATCTGTCCAAGTGCAGCTAGCGATCCTGTAGTCACGAACAAGAGCCAGAATGGAAACGATGAAATAAGTGACTGATTATGGGGTTGTCTGCTAGGAAGAGCGACGTTGGTGCCAATTGCGGGAGATGTGGGCACCAGTGCCAACAGAGGAGCCAGAGGCATGGGAGTAGTTGAGCGTGATGAATTTGGTCCCATGGATGTCATCTCGATTGTTTCATGTACTTGTTTGCGCTTCATATGTTCTCTATCGCAAGAGATCACACTAGGAGCACACAACATAAAGATTGCGGCGGAAGAGTATGCCAAGAAACCCAAGAACTCTGAAGTGTTTCCTGGGAAGAACATGGATGCAACCACCGAGTAAAAAAGTGCACTGAGTCCGTAGAGCGCCAATGGTAGCGAAGTAGCGACCCCACGAATACTAGGAAAACTGACGGCACAGCATTTAAGACAGGTCAGGTTGATAAACGTGGATCCCATTCCGACCAAGACAAAGAGAAACGCCAGGAGTGTTACATGAGAACGTTGAAGATCAAACTGTTTCTTGAGACCAAGGTACCCAGTAACAATAGAAAGTCCTCCAATTACCAATGCAACAGTATAGCCTCGTTTATCGACTACCCTTCCAGCAATTGGCCCCGAGATGGCCACTCCAAGTGTCCCCAGAAGTGCAATAGACGACGAATCACTGACGGAATATTTCAATCGATCAGCAAATTGTGGAGAATAAGACGAATATAAATATAGAGTTCCGCATATTAGACCCAAAAAGGTGCACGATAGTAGAACCAATGCCTTACGTACTGGAGGAGAAAACATTCGTGAGTGAGTCCTCTAAGTTGTGGTTGTTATCACTTTATGAATGGATGCGAACAACGATCTCACCGCCGAGAAATCGTGAAAACTGAGATCCCTGCATAGTTTTTCCGACGGTTACCCCACATAGTATCGAACCAGAAATACACTCCAACAATTTACCTATGAACCAGCGACGGCTATGCCTGTGAGTATCAAAAACATTCCGCTCCGAATTGCATTTTTTGGAAGCGATCATTTCAGCTGCTATGCTTTGGAGAAACTTCACCATTTTGCAACCCAGAGTCAGCTAGTTGAAGATATTCACGTTGTTACTCGATCTGTCAAGCCCACTGGGCGCAAACTTAAACAGCTAATTGACCATCCAATCACGCCTGTTGCTTCTTCTTTGAGTATACCAATCCATCGAGTAGATAGAGCTAAGGATTTTCTGAAGTTGCAATCCTACAACTTTAATATGGCAATTGCAGTATCATTTGGACGGCTCATTCCTCATACCTTCCTTCAAGATCTACAATTTGGTGGTATCAACGTTCATCCCTCATTGCTCCCCAAATACTCAGGCCCATCTCCCATTCAGTATGCGCTTATGAATGATGACAAAACTACTGGTGTTACGGTTCAGACGCTTCATCCATTCAAGTTTGATGGCGGCGATCTTCTATTGCAGTCTAAGAAAATAGAAATCGATCCGAAAGAGGTCTACTTTTCTTTGGAAGCAAAACTTGGAAGAGTTGGTGGAGATATGCTTGTCCAGACATTGCAGGAACAATTGTACATAAATCCAACACCTGTGAAGTCTGAATATCCCCTCTCTACCACAAAGAAGATCCTGTCTAAAGATGCCGAAATTAAGTGGGATTCTCCTTCTCGTATGATCAAACGATTAAACGATGCTCTCGGTCGAACTTTCACTTGGAAAAAGGTGGATGTGAAGAAGAAAAAACTGAAGCAAGTGACATCAGAATTGCATCGTGTTATCCTCGAAGATATTCAAGCACATTCCAGTAGCATTGCGGCCATGCCTGGAGGCTATATTTATCTGAACGGTCGCTTGTTCGTACAGACGGAGGATGGATCAATCTCTGTTGGAAAAATAAAACAACAGTACTATGGACTAGAAACAGCGGAAGGCTACTCCAAGCGTTGTGGAAATCAAGGATCCTTTCAATCTTTCGAATAGAGGTCATGTATTATAGATAGACACTCAAAAATTTACAAACATGCATTTTTCTAAAATTTTACCTAAAGTTCAACTTGGCATTTGCGGTTGAACTTATCCACTGCTAATCCAATTTTGTTATACAAGAAGGACTTATTCGCCTTCTCGGGGATTGGAATGAACGGACCCTCTCTCTTTTTCAATGCAATACTGATACCGGAAGCTTCCAGAGTGATCGCTTTGATATCTTCAAAGTGAATCATCCAAGTGCTCTTCAAGTTGTTGATGTTGAACAAAACAATAAACCTGAAAGTAACAAGCACAGCTCTCTCCTCTCCTGGCAACACAAGATGAGCCAAATATTGCTCATTCATGCAGTTGCCTCCATCAATAGACTTGAGCCAGAATTGCCCCTGTGCTTCACGTTGCGAATATGGCCTTATAACTTGGTCCACAGAGATGTAGCGGGGTAATCTGACCTTGTCCAAACCATCTGCATCAAAGACTGTGGTTGTGTTACGGATTCCTTCACTTACATTCGATGCCAAGTCGAATAAACCAATTGCTGTCTTCGTGGGTAAACCAACGACACCTTTTCCTAGACCTTTGAAAAATCCAGCAGCACCATTGTTAGCAGCACCCTCCATTGGCGCAGTAGCAAATCCAGTAACTCCAGATGAAACAGACTCAAAGAATGAGTTTGCACCAGAAGCAAAACCATACAAGGCATGCTTTGGTCTGTTTCTGCGCTGGTTAAGGCGCCGTCTTTCTTGGAACTGTCTGTCAAGCGTAACAACGGAGAGCCCCTTTGCCAAGGAGCCAGTAACCTTTGCAAACGAATCCGAAAACCCAAATACAGTCTTTTTCACGAAACTGAGGCCACCCTTGGCAATACCAATTCCGAGCTCCTGCGGTCTGTCATTGATTACGACTCCCTGGTAGGGTTCATAGAAAATGTCGAGCACACCAGAGGAAATGTTTTTGAACAAACCGACAGGATTACCAAGGAAGTCAGCAGATCCCAAAATCTTGTGCACTTGATACAAGAACGCTTGACCATAATGAGTTTGCACTGATTCCAACAAAATTGGTATTGGAACCCTTATGTTTTCAATGAATAATGCGTTCAACTTTATTGGTGCATCATTGATATTACCAATAGCCATTGTGAGCACGTTGAAGAAGAAAGTCAATGTATTCTGAGATTGAGCTTTGTCTTCTGCGTTAACTCTCTCCGTGCGCATGAATGATAAATTGGTCAAAGCTGGTTGCAAGTGCAATGCTTCAAAGTAGATATCACTACTCTCAGACATTCTCTCTGGCTCAGGGAGCTCGAGCTTATCATCACATAATTTATCCTCGATTTTTTGATTCCATGAAGCTCCAGGGAACTTAGCAAAGTCAAGCAACGCAAACAAGAAATCTTCATCGATTTCAATGGTCATTTCTTGAAGCAAAGTAGTGGCATACTTGATGAACAAAACACCATGAGAGTCATCCTTGACTTTGCAAATGGAGGCAGAAAACGAAGGATGATTATTCATTTCTTTACCAGACTTCGGAAGTACGGTAGGGTATATCACAATAGGGAAGATACCTCCGTATAATTGATTGTCAACCTGGATCCATTTGAGTTTTAAACTCAAATTTTGGTATAAGTCAGACTCATTGTAACGCACTTCGAGGCCCCGTAAAGTAATGTAACACAATTCCTGTAGTCTGGTGTTTATCAAGGATATACCAAAGCCTTCGAATCGAGTGATAATTCTGGTATGATAATTCTCATCCACCTCGTCAGCCTCAAAGTTTTGTGAGACAGAAACTGTCGAGTTCGTAGCTCCCTTAAGCTTATACAAACTGACCAGTGGATCGTAATTTGAGATGATCAACGATTGTGTTGGTCCATCTGCTACAACATTGAGATCCACAATAACTTGCTCTTGATCTTGGACAGCGGGGATTCTGAATGGTTTAAGATTACCAATTTCAGCCAAGCTAACGTTTCGCTCCATGCCACGGCTTCTAATAATGAGCTCCTTGACTATAGCATTAGGATAGTCGTAGGCGTAAGGCATCACACTCTTTGCAGGAACCTTGTAGTAAATTGGCTTATAGGTAACGTCACGCTTGACTATTTCACCTCTATCGTTAATATTTGGATCGGCTTGATAGATGTAAAAGTCAGTGTCACTGAAATTTCTGATTGAGAATGGCCAATGGTTGTTGGCATTCTCGATCTGAACAAACACAGTACCGTTTTCGGTTGAGATGTTGACTTTCAAGAGCACTTGGCCAGAATTCTCTTTGGCGACTTTGAGGAATAATTGACCAATATCAGAGATCGTGAATGCCGAAGACCAGCCCTTTGGATTATGGGTGAATTTTAACGACAAACTCTTCTCATCAACTAATCTTAACCCGTAGAGAGGTTGCATTTCTCCCTTAGCCAATGTAAACTGCTTGGTTGAGCCATTTTCTACGAAGGTGAGATCCTCATCAAGTAGGTTCCTCAATATGAAGCGAGGAGCAACAGTTACGACCTTAGTGAGATTGTACCGACCAGTACCCTCCTCAATACTAACTGCCACATCCATACCTATTTGCTTGTTAGGAATCAGAGCATTGATAGCGTTGTTCTGCCCAATAGCATCGAGACTCAATGGCGAAGTCCAATTGGAGTCTCCAATCTTCAACAATGCTCTATTTTGTCTATCACCAAACTTCTCAAACGAAAACATGCAGGGTTGAGACGATTCTAAAGTTGTGTTGTTTGAATGCAAGATGTTGTTCTTCTCACTGACTCTAATACTTTGCTTCGTCTTGTTGAGAACAAGGTATGGAGCAAAGACTTGAAGTTTAATTCCTGAATTGCCTTGAGTTCCTGGATAGTGGATTCTTAATTTAAGATGTTGTCCAGTAACCTTATGCCTCAAGGCGATTGTTTTTTCTCTATTGAATTCACTCTTGACGGGGGTGTTAATGATTGCAAACTCCGATTTTTCAAAACCACATCCTAACGGCTCAACACTCAACATCAATAAGTTCTCGAGACTCACAATGTGAACATAGCTCTTCACACCTTTAGCGACCAATCCACTCCAGTCGCTGCGTGTTTTCTTGTCGTAAATACGGTAGCTAAAATCGAAAGGTAGCAAATTTTCAATTTCAACTGGAGCAGATACTACCATCGTAAGGTGTGGATATACCTTTGCCAAAGGTTCGCTCTTGTCATATCGAGCTTCAACTTGAAAATTGAAGCTCGATTGGTCTTGCTCTTGGACTGCTGAACACTTGAGCGATACTGCACTTTCAATTAGCTGCAGCCAGTTGAATTTGACGTCAGACCAGTTATATGAAACATCGACCTCTGGGCGGACTTGTATATCGGAATTGTATATTCCATTTATTGGAAGTGCATGCACTTGCTTTGGTTCAACAGAGTAGCTGGCCGCTTTGCCCGTGTGTGAAAGATTTAACACAATAGCCACATCAGTGTCATTCTGAACTTTCAAAGTGGATCTCAACCAAATAGTCTTAATGTTGTCTTCTCCAAGGGTTATTTCAGTGCACAAACGGTTGTGGTATCCTTCTTTGCTGGGAGTCAACATGTACGTTTCTTCTCCTTCACCAGTCACAGGAATAGACTCGATTGTGTCATATTCTGAACCATGAAGCTTCACGCCCAACTTGCCAATTGAATTATCTGAATCTAAGTTTTCCCTGATCTCTCTCCAGTCCTCGAACGACCACGAGGTAGATTCGTTGTCTTTTAAGTTTTTCCGGACACTGGGCTCATGGGAAGACCAAATTTCAATATCAAACCCAGTAGTGTTCTTGATCCGGTAAGGGTCGTCATTGTCTCTTGACTTCAACTTGCCCTCCTCAGTAATCAAAGAAACCATCTGAGAGATTAATACAACTGATCTAGAAGACATTGTGATTTGTGCCAATTCCCTCAGCACAACATCGATGGCGATACTTGGCTTTGGATCCATGATCTTGGAGGCATAAATGGAGATCGGCCATGGCTCAACAAGGGGCTCCCAGGATGACCGGGAGTAATTGTAGATGTTCACAAACGACTCAATGTGTGCTTCAGCATTCAAGTCAGTTGACCAATTATTGGCTCTTATGTCGAATGGCTCGACATTCATATCAAGTACAGGTAATTCATGAACATCACCGATTAGGACGAACCGCAAACCTCCGAAGCTGGCATTTAATTCCTCACCATGAACCACCACACCTTCTTCTGGTTTGGTGTGTTGAGGCTTAGTAGGGTTGGAGGACAAACCGGAAACGACTGTTGGAGCGTATTGCGCCAAGCGACGCTTGAAGTTTTCTGAGAAATTGTAGCCATCATCAGTTTCATCTTCATTAGTGTCTTGTGCCTGCTGCGACAATTCGGCAGCTCTATTAAAGATCTGGATTGCTAGCCGAATATCTCTGAGAGATAAACGCAACAACATAGGTTCGATGGACGCTTCAATATTTGTCAAGAACTTACTGCCACTGGATCCTCTAGTGTCATGTGCAAAAGAAATCGAAAAGTCATCGATAATTCTAAGGCGTTTTTCGAAGTCGTTCATCTGACAGAAGAACATACCAATTTTGTTGGCTGCAAGCGAAATCACGTTCTGGCTAGTTAAGAGAACTTGGCCCACTTTGAACACGATCGCTTCAGATTCTGACGAGGTTGGATCAGCTAGGAGTATTATCGAGGGATTTGTGATATTCACAGAAAAGCCGACCTTCATAGCAGAGCTATCTGCAGAGCTGCTCTTCCCCTTGTCGTCAACCTTGGAACTTTCCACAGTTTTTCTACTGACACTCATGCGTCTCTTTTGATCTTCCTCATCGTCACTTTCATCGTAAGCATCCGATATATCAGTAATCTTCGCCGATCTATCCATACCAACAGTCGCAAATCTCTGCACTTCGAATAAATAGTCAAGAGCAAGTATTGTCCTTGGATTGTGAACATTCAATATCACTGTAACATTCTTTGTTTCTCTTGTGCCTTCAGAAGTAGCAGTTAACTCAAACTGATCTGATTCATCAGATGAAGGTGGGATTATTTGACGGAACTGGTTCAGTCCTTCGGTTCGAACATCCTCCACTACAAACGATTCGACTTTTATGTCAGCACGGAAATGAGTGTCCTCACGAGATTCAAATGAGATTCTGGAATTATTAATGGAGAAGGTCGACAATTCTAAACCACTGATATCTCTCACACCAGAAGTCCTGTTATAAATAGTAAGACTGAGCCGAGGCATTTTGAAGTCGAACTTAACTTGCAAATGGGAGTCATCAATTGTACTTTCGTCACTTTGTTCCGCTGTTTGCTCAGCACCATCATCAAGCACTTTAGTAGACTTTTGAGCTAATGCAGCTTCTCTAACAGCGGCATTTGCAGTATCAGCTTCTTCCTCAGCTTCTTGTAAGATGTCATCTGCAGATTCAGGAGTGAATACCCGGGTGATTGAATCAGATAAGTCCATTAAATATTGAAGTTGAAGTTCGGTCAACTTCACGTTGATGTCAGGTAGACTTCCACTAGCAATGATCGTTGGTCGATTTCCATCCCGACGTTCAATGGTGTCAGCTAAGTCTATGTTCATGGAGAGATCTAAGTCATCAACAATCTCAGTGACTTGCTGGACGCCATTATCAAAATTGAACAAGGAGTCTAATTTGATATTGCGGATGCCCACATCAATGAGGTTTCTCAAAAGACCATCATCATTCTTAGTAAATGTGTTATAGGCATATAACTCTCCTAATCGAGCGGTCAACTTATCATATCCCTTGCTGCCATTCAGAGCAATTCTTGGAAATAATATTGTGGGTGCACGTACAACCACGTTGAACTTCATTTGGTTAGCACCTTCGATCGTACTAGCCTGCTCTATGGCAGCTTCTCTGGCTGAATCGTAAATGGATTTCATTTGTTGAAACTGTGCCAAGAAGTTGAAGATCCGTCCAAATGCATCCTCGATAAAATTGATATTCGGAGCACCTGAACTGAACTCAACATACGAGCTGTACTCCTCCTTGTTTGTGGCTGGATCGTATGTGATATACTTGAATTCTGCAAGATTGTCACCATCAATGCTGAAAAGATTACGAAGGAATGAATCCCTGGAGGTTCCGTGGTTAATTTCATCATGTAGAGTCAAAGCACCCAATTTTCCATGAACATCTAATGCCTCAGGTAAAACAAGAACTCTGACTTCAGCAGTACTGAGTTTCAAAGTTGCAAGCTTGATTCCATCCTCGTTCAATACCATGATGATACTGTCAAGATTTACCCTAACGTTGATGCGTTGGGGCGCAACCGCTTCATCATTAGCGTCATTATGCTTGAGTTCGTCAGCAGGTGTTTCCTCAGCATTGGGATCTGTAAAAGTGTTCAAAGTAAAGTTTAACAAGCTCAAGAGCGATTTCCTCAGTACAACAAATTTTACTGTTGCCACATCAAGTGCAATATCCTGATCATAAACTTCAATCTCTTTACCTTTGAATTCCACTATTCTTTGATTCCGTTGATAATTCATCTTGAAAAGCTGTTTTTGGCTCTTATTTGGGGAGCTACCATCCTCTTCAAATTTATTGGAGGTGATCAAATGGTCAAACTCTTTGACACCCGAATTCTCAATATAATCCAAGAGATTAATATTGTCCAATGATAGAGAAAGTTCTAAGTCTCTGTCCGTTTTCACCAAGAACATGCTTAGATTTTCACCAATGAGGTCCACCAAGGGGTCTGTTTGTAATGATGATGCATCAACGCAACGGTGTAATGAAAGCAGAACACTACCAACTTTGAAATCAAAGTCAAAAAGGTGTTGATCCAACGACCTGTCTGAAGGCGAACGCTTGGAAGGAGACTTGGGGGAAGTGCCTTCCACCTCAGAATCTGAACCGAATTCGACAACTACTCCATCTTCATCTTTGGCGTTACCGAAAGTCTCGAACTCATTAGTTTCACTGGCCTCTGAACTATCAAAGTTGGGAATTGCAGCATCTATAATTTTCATCATGGTTTTGTATTGGAAATCATTCATGCTCAATTTAAGAGCGGGAACGTTGGCCAGAATTTTGAACCTAGGGATGCTAGTAGCACTAGGCATGATAGATATACCAAGTGAGAACCGCATATCAAACTGACTTAGAATAGACATACTGTTTTCTTCACTGTGCAAGCTCAGAAGAGCTGACTTGAAGTTTGGTCCAATCAAAAACTGACTGTCCTCTAAATGAAGATCAAATTGGTCATACATCAACGTTTTGAGTTTCTTCCAGTCATTAGAATCATAGCTTGCCTTGCTTTTAATCTCCTCAATTCTGGAAGGATCGACTAAAGCACTTTCCACGCTAAGATGACCAGCATCCAAAATCGCAACAGGTGTCTTAAATGTTGTTGGATCAAGCGGCAAGATGATCAATGGGGCCTGTAAATCTAACTTGACATTGATCGTCTTGTGTTCTTCTAAAGCATACTGAAGTCCAATTCTGGTTTGTGAAGTGATACCCTCCACTGTCGCTTCTGCTGCATTCATAATTGCTCCCACAGTGTCTAAATGCATGCGTGGTGGTTTGAAAAACGCAATGATTTCCTCGACAAATCGAGGGTTATAGAAAATGGTCATTGACCTGAGATGCCCTTTCAACGATGAATCAGCCGAGCCATCAAGCGGATTGTTTTCGAAAGAAATTTTGAAAAATGGATCTCTAGAAGATACTCGTGATATTTTCTCTGAACTTTCTTGAAGAGACGAGTCCTGTGACGTCGACTCCAGTTTGGATTCGTGGGAATGCAAATGTTTTACACTAACCGTATGCTTGTATAAGGCACCTTCAGTCCCGTCTTCAACACGGAACTCCTGAAGTTGAAAATTGGTCAACAAAGAATCAGGGCGCTTGAAAACTTGAGCTCTACATTGCTCAAACACAACTTCTCCCAAATTTGCAGAATGCTTGTCAGCCTTGATCGCTATTCCACCTTTTCGTAAAGTAGCATTAACTTCAACCACAGTTCTATCCTTTGGCAAGTCAATGGTATCGGCTAAGCTATTTTCGTCGTATTCGATAACATCATAAAGAGCCTTTCTTTGTTCTTCACTAAGTTGAAGATCCAATTTAGAAGGATCTGACGCACCAGAATCGTCTTGTGGTGTAGCTTGCTGATTTCCTCCCCACCAACCTGAAAACCATCCTTTGTTTTCTGATTTAGGAAGCAAGGCACTGAGTGAAATGCCTCTGTTTTCTTTCTTGATTTCAGATCTTGAGAGCGAACGATACAACTTGATATCTTCATATGGCAAGTCATACTCTAATTGCTCAAGTTCTATTTTATCTTCTGCACTCAATGTCTTCTTCAAGAGATGCTGCTTCCAGAGGCGCACATATGCCTTTCTCTGGTCACGACGCTTGGCAAAATACTCCCAAGTCCATTTGTAGTTCTTCTCATGGATCTCATTTAAAATAGTCTGCGCCGCAAATCTAAACCACTGGAGTGGATCTTCACTCACTGGGGTCTTTGGACGCAACTTTCTGAACCGCTGAGTCTTCATGAAGTAGTGGAATTTGGAGGCCGTCCATAAGAGATTTTGATACTGGTTATGGTCAAGGACCACACCGAACTCATCAAAGTAGAAATCAGTCTTGAACTGAGGATTATCTTCGGTGGCACCCTTTTTATTGATGGTGAGTTTACCTTGACCAGAGATAGGACGAAGCAAATACTGATTTCCCTCCGCCGTGGTGTCACTGGTAATATTTAATATGCTCTTGAAACTCTCTAGCATCTCCTTGGCCTCGCCGTCAATCAGATCTGAGTCGGTGGACATGTAGCAACTGAAGCTCTTTAATGTAAGTAATTTATGCGTCAAAGCTTGAGTAATGGTGATGAAGCTTGGGTTCCAGGTCAGATCGGTCGAGACAGCCGAGAGTTCACTTAAAGTGAAACCCAATGCATAGGGATTTTCGGTCAAGATGGAGTCGTCTTCATAACGAACATGGATATTTTTGATGGTGACCTGAAGATTATCGATAATCTTTGTTACCAAGGACTCGGTAAAAGACTCGTTGGAATTGATGTCATTGGTAAGGTTCTGGTTCTGAACCGATGCCTGTTCCAATGCCTCCCAGTTATTCAACTTTTCCCGCTTGAGCTGCTGTTCTTTTTCCCTTTCCTCTTCAAGATCGAAGTCTTCCAAAATTTTGGGAGAGGCCAACACATAAACATCGTCAATAATGATTTTCACAGGCTTGCCTTTGAGGTTGGACCACGGGATCTGAAGCGTAAGCTCTCCAACATGGCCAAACTTGACATCAGCAGGAAGCTTGAACTTGTCTAATGAGTCTCGCTTGAGACGCAAGTTGCGGAGCTTGACATCTCCGCCCCATATGCCAATGTTAAGCTGCTTGGGATCGAAATTCTCGATGTAGGCACCAAGAAACCGATTGAGGAGATTGGCCACTAGTGATTCGAACATGGTGATGCCACCAGATTATGCAAAAAGTAGGGGATATTCGGTACTCGAGGGACAAATTGACCACACAGAACTAATATATGCACACGAGGAATGTCAGAAACTCGAATATCTAAGCAAAGAAAAACCTTAAGCTGCCGAAAAATGCACTTTGGTATCTACCAGATGTACTGCCACTCGCAAGCTCGGAGTCTCTGGTTGCGGTCGTGACGTAAGCGCTTACCGCAGCAGCGGTTGCTCCACAGTCGCACCCCTCCTCTTATCTGTGGCATCTTACCTAACCGTGTGCCGAGCGCTTGCATAAGCGTGTCATACCCTGTCTTATCATCTGTATGATTAGTGAGATACCCACTGTTTACACCAACAAGCATAGCTAGGGTAAACATCACACATTCTGGGTTCCGTACATAGGGCGAGCTGATTTGTGTGTTGCTGCATCATCTCCTCCTTAGATACCATCGCTGAAGGCTCTTCTCCAGTATTTAGGATCCATCTACTGGCTGAGAACCCTTCGTTTACGTGTTGACGGTTGCGACCTACAGATTATCTACTGCAGAACCACCTACAGTCCAGCACAGGATAGCCACAAGACTTCTTTCTTTATCCTCCAGGTGGCGTAGACCTACAAAACCGTTACCTACCTCAGCGGTTTCTCCAGCATATCCGAGTGACTCACCTTCAGTCGGACTTATATCCACATCCCCGTTATAAGCCTCCTGTGACCATGACGACCATAGGCGACTATATACTTGGTCCCGAGATTGGCAAGGGCCTGTTTGCAACGGTCTACAAGTGCCAGCATAGCAAGACCCATGCCGCTGTGGCGGTGAAATCAGTGGTACGATCCAAGCTTAAGTCCAAGAAGCTCGTGGAGAACTTAGAGATCGAGATATCCATACTCAAGACCATGAAGCACCCGCACATAGTCGGGCTTCTTGACTATACCCAGACATCGACCCACTTCCACTTGATCATGGACTACTGCTCCATGGGCGATCTCTCCTACTTTATCCGCAAGCGCAACCAGCTTGTGAAGACTCACCCAGTGATCTCGTCGCTTCTAGAACGCTACCCTTCTCCCGAAGGCTCGCATGGCTTGAACGAGACGTTGGTGATCCATTTCCTCAAACAGTTGGCATCGGCCTTGAGTTTCTTGCGAGAAAAAAGCTTGGTGCATCGTGACATCAAGCCCCAGAACTTGCTTCTCTGCCCACCGGTACATTCGAAGGAAGAGTTCGAGGCCGCCGGCTTCGTCGGATTGTGGGAATTACCCGTTCTCAAGATTGCCGATTTCGGATTCGCTAGGTTCCTCCCCTCCACATCCATGGCTGAGACCCTTTGTGGCTCGCCATTGTACATGGCCCCAGAGATCCTCCGCTACGAGAAGTACAACGCCAAGGCGGACTTGTGGTCGGTGGGTGCGGTCTTATATGAAATGGTTGTCGGCAAACCTCCGTTCAAAGCGGCAAACCATATCGAATTGCTCAAGAACATTGAAAAATCGAATGATAAAATCAAGTTCCCATCATCAGCTCAAGTACCAGAAGCTATTAAACTGTTGATCAGAGCGCTTTTAAAGTACAACCCCACTGAAAGAATTTCATTCAATGAATTCTTCAATGACCACCTCATTACCTGTACTCTTGATGGCAATGATAAGCCATTGGAGACCTCCCACATGGATGAGAACTTGTTCATCAGCGAATACATTTCCCCTATAAAGCGCTCTCAGGTGATAAAGCCAATCAGCCCCATGACGACCAAAGATGTCGCCCAAGACAAGCCATTGACTACGTCACAACACCAGTCAGGTAGCGAGACCCGTGACGAGGAGATCAAGCAACTAATTAACAAGAATAGCCCTGGCCCCGAAGTGACTTCACAATCCATTGTCGCCCGTGACTGGCCAGGAAAAGCACGAGACGATATTGTGCTAGAGCGGGATTACGTGGTGGTTGAAAAAAGAGCGGTTGAGGTCAACGCCATCGCAGATGAGCTTGCAGCCGCTGGTACGGCCGCTGTTGCTATACGAGCCCGTCGCTCGCTGCAAGACTCAATATCAAGCCCCGATGCAAACAAAATGTTCCGGCGTGGGTCCTTGAGATCAAACTCAAGTGGTAGCCAAAGAAGACCAAGCTTTACGGATCGCCGTATATCAGTGTCTATTTCACCAACTACTGCCTTGAGTAAAGCTATCGGCTTAGCCTCGAACAGGCTCTTTGGATCAACTGCAACCCAACAGATCACCGAAGAGACTGCAAAAGAATTGTCAAATGAGTTTTCAAAGGCAATGACATTAAACAAGAACACGTTTTCTACTGTCATCTCGAATCCAAATTTTGCCAACCATCTTTTGATGCAGAAGTTGAACTTGCCAACATCACTGGTTATCGCCTCATTGGATTCTGAAGCAGCTCCAAAGAATGAAGACGAAGCTTTGGTTATCAAGCTTGAGGGACTTGTAACGAAGGCTCATGCTGTGAATTTGTTTGCTGATGTAAAATTCAGTCAATTGATACCTTCACCACCATCCTCCGAAGGGGTTGAAGATGAAGTCATTCATCAGCATGATCTGCTTCCTCCTCGCATTGTGAAGGCAATTAGCGAAGAGGGAGTGGTACTCTACGTGAAAACGCTTTCGTTATTAGCAAAAGGTATGACTCTTGCAAGTGAGTGGTGGTATAGTAAAAACAACATCAGTGATGATTCTCCTACAGACGAAGGAAGAAGATCTAGTACTGATGTTGCTATCAGTATAAGAGTTAACGAGCTTGTCCAGTGGATTCGTGAAAAGTTTAACGAAAGTTTGGAAAAGGCAGAATACATTAAATTACGTCTCCAAGACGCTGAATCACAGATAGAGAAAGATTATTATGCAAGTCAAGGATCGAATGTTGAGGATAACCAAACGGACTCAACAAGCTCAGACGTGAAGAAGATCGTGGCGGAGAAATTGATTTTCGACCGTGCCTTAGAAATGTCTAGAAATGCTGCTGTGAGTGAGCTTGTGAAAGAAGATCTAAAGGGGTGTGAATTAGCTTACAGTACTGCAATCTGGATGTTGGAGGCTTTGTTAGACGACAATGGAAATGAAGTTCTCGATGATGACGACAGAACGATGGTTGAAAAGTTCATTGTCAGTATTGGGAACAGATTAGGAGTATTGAAGAGGAAGTTGGAAACTGCGGAGACGTGATTTCCTTTATGGCTGTGCCATATCATAGCAGAATTAGCTGCAAGTTATTATGGGTTTTTGGTTTGGGATACGGGACTTGCATTCTTAATAGAATCAAGCATGTGTATGTTTTTTGTGTAATTCATACACGTTTGGATAATGAATATAAGTCAAGAATTTACGGTTGGTATAATGATTACAATTATGTACATGCGATCGCCTCAATTGCGGTCTTCATCCACCTGTTGGAGTTGATGTTGCAATAACCCAACTGTTACAGAATTGGATCTGTAATTGTTGGGCCGAAGATCGCCACTTTTTCTCGTAGAAGATTTGTCCTCGGTCTCTCTGTCGTTTTCATAGTGAACAGCATTGGGAAAAGGGTAGCTGATTGGGTCCTTTTTGTAATGGTTATTATACTGGTTGTGGAAAATGTTTTCCCGCAATCCAGCAGCAACTCTTGGTTTGGCCTCACGAATACGCTGAGCATCATGAGCGAATGATTGCACAGTCGAGGAAAGTGAGGGCGTATTGGCCGGTAGTTGACGAGTAGGACTCAATGTATTCTCACTTGTGCCGGAAATCACTGACACCGTAGGTGCCATCAGCAGCAGACCAGAACCAGATATACTAGGGCGGGGGATATTTGACAAGAGACCCGCAGGTAAATCTTCGAATTCTGGCATGTCATCTTGTAATATGACTGCATCTTCCTGGTGAATAGCACTACTCAGGTTATAAGAAGGGAGTTTCGAATCATGAGATTTCGCTCGATTTGACAATGATAGAAACGGCGGCCGAACAGACGGAGCAACTTTAGATGAAAATGCTAAGGTCAAATCACCATCTTCGTCACTGTCAGAAACAAAGCTGCTGGAAGAAGCTGAAGAGCTGCAGCAACTGGATGATGACTGCTGGGATGAGTTGACGGTACGTGGAACCGTGTTCGGTGCGATATCATCTTCATTCTTTCTACCAAGTCTCGATGTAATCGACATCAGTGTATCCAAGTTAAACTTCAGGAACTTTTCGTTGATGCCTGCGACATCTATGTTCGGAATGTCCGATTCAGAAAATAAACCGTCTCTGTCACGGCCGCTCACTGACACACGACGTCCTGTATTCTTTTGAGACAACTCCTTGTACTTTCTTGTCACATAATCGTCATTCAAACTGTCCAAAGATGCCAAACTGTCACTCAACGGAAGCGAAATGACGGAAGAGGGGTCACGATTATTTCCGGCATTCGCATCAACATTAAGGAAAGTACCGGTGAGTCGCTTTTGTTGAGGAACAGGAATCGGGCTAGCCACCGAATTTTTTTCCTTTGTTGGCTTAGGTGTAGTCGATCCTTTACGACTACCTGATTGAGACGAACTCAAATAAGCACTTGACCGGCGCCTCTTATCATCTTGTAGTTTGATATCCTTAAAAGTATCCAAAAGAGATTGATTTTTAAGGTAAACGTCACCAGTTGCGTTCCTTTTAGTCTCAATTTGTGATGCTTCGGTACCAGTAGAGCTGTTTCTTCTTGAACGTGTTTCCGAATCAATTAAATCCTGTACAAGTATGTTACTTCCCTTTCGGGGCAAGTTTGTGGCCGAGTTTTGTGCACTGGGGGACGATGACATGCAATCGGCTACGCCATTGATCTCATTTGACAAGCCGGAGGGGAAGTGAGGCGCTGACGTGTACTCAGCATTGGAGATAGTACGTCCCATCTCTTGAGGTGGAGGAGTGGAAGTCTGAAGTGCTTCCGAGAAAATAATCGAGTGGTCATGAGACATAGACCGGAACCCAACCTGAGATCCAAATTGAGATCCCGCTTGTGAGTTACCTTGCGAATCGTCACTGGGGCTCTCGAAGCGGGACATGTACTCGTAGTTATTGGAACCAGCCTTAATAGCAGCAGCAACACTCTTTCTGATATGCGAGCCTAACCCCACAACAGCGTTGTTCACTTCGTCATCCAGAATATCGAAAGATTTTTCCAAGCTTGCAACCAAGGAATCTGGATTACTTGAATCAAGTGCAGCATTCATGTAGATAAAGTCGTTAAGTTGATCCATGTCGGTTGCTAGATCCATGAGGACGAAGGGGTGTTGTTTAATTTCAGGTATGTCGATACGGGTGTCTTTGTTCTTGTCAAGCAACTTGTTGAGGAGATCTTTGGCAAGATCGAATTCGAGTTCGCTGATTTCAACTCGGGAGTTGAAAGAGTGACGGTCCGGTGGGAACTCGAGAGGTTGGTTGACAATCACCAGGAAAAGCTCAAACTCAGAATCTGCATTGAACGGCACCTTACCGAATAGAAGACAGTAGAGTGTCACACCGAGAGCCCAAATGTCAATTTTGTGGTCAATTCGAGGAAGGACTCTAGATGCAATTTCCTCACCTTTGAGAATTTCCAAAGACGAGGCCGACACAGATTTGGAGCTATTCGCTGACAGAAAATTGGTCTGACACAATTCAGGAGCGAAAAATGCTGGCGTACCTGCAGTTTTAGCCAATTCGAGTTCATTGAGCGAGTTATCTGGCCCATTCAAGAACAGGGCAAACGAGACACCAAAGTCAGATATTTTCACGATGTTATCGGACGACACGAGAAGGTTTGCGGGTTTCACGTCTCGATGAACGATGCCGAGCATATGGAGGTACTCGAGCCCCAAGAGCACGTCTCTGAAGATCTTTCGTGACTGCTTGAACGTCAAGTTGGGAGAAAAGGTGTTGGAAAGAAGATCCTGGTCTTCATCATCCATGGTGTAGCTCAGTAGATGACCACGAGAACCACAACAGGGGATCTCGTCTGTTGGCTCGCAAGGAGGCAGGGCGTCTAGCTTGCGCTTCCATTTAATCTCGCCCTTCTCAAGGTACTCTAGCACCAAGTATATCTTTTTGGAGTTCATATCGTCGAGCACTTCGAGAAGACGTACTATGTGCCGGTGGTTACATCGTTTCATAATCGCTATTTCTCGCTTGATCTTGGTTCCGTACTCGTTAGCCTGGAACTGCGGCCGAGAAAACCGTCTCATGCGCAACAGCGGACGATCCTTGGAATTACGGTTCACTATCTTGATTGCAACCAATTCGTTGTGCACCAAATCTCGGGCCAACTTTACCTTGCCGTGTTCGCCTTTTCCGATGTCGTTGAGTATTTCGTAGGTATTGAGCACCCGTCGCTTGGACACGGGGTCGTATTCGAGGTATACTTGCTTGGTTTCCCGCGGAGGAGATGGTAATGCGGTGGATGGTCGCAGCGTTTTGCGGCTAGTTTGCCATGAACCAGTTCTTGGCGAGGTAGGCGAGTCGGTATCAGATCCCACTTCGGTTGCAGAGCCCTCTCGGGAGCGAGAGAGCGATCTTTGTAGGAGGCCGGCCACCTTTCCGAGTAGATTATATCTTGCACCACGGTCTTCCGTCGGTTCGTGTTCGTCTTCTGGGACACTAGGCGGTGTTTCGACACCACACACGGGTTTTGAGGGCCCGTTGTAGCCACCAAAACCAAAATGAGGACTCAAACCCACCTGGGGGATGCCACCACTGGGCTCTTTGTTGGTCATGGTGGTTGTGGAGGTGTGAGAAACCTTTTGTTCGCGGGTGTGTGGATGGGCGGGGAGAGAGAGGGAGAGAAAGTGGAAGGAAACGGACCAGAGGAGATGGTTATTAGTAGAGACGGTTTAAGTAGATGCGTTTAGTTATTTTGGTCTTTGTTGCTGGCTTTTTCGAATTATTTTTTTTTCAATGTTTGTAGGACGTTCTTCACTGTGTGGTGAGCATAGCAATGTGACCTTGTGTGATGAAATTGACCTTCAGTGACCTTTCATCCACGCTGTAGGAGCGATGGAGCCACCAAAAGCGATGTGGCTATCCCTAAATCATGCATTACTAGCCAGAATCGCCATCTTAACTGCTACTGCCATATTACTATACAATGACTCTATGTACTACCTCTATGCCCCACGCTACTGAACATAGCAGCTTGATCGCCAGGACTGATGGCCGCGAGTACAACCACCATCCTGGAATCTTCCCCTCGCTACGCAACTCACTTGTCAGCGTCTTCCTTCTGGCCCTTTTTTCTCATCGCCTGGAGCCAGTTCACAAGGCCCTCACCCAAGTACTCGGTGCCGAAAGCTTGGGAAAGCACCATGCCCGAGCCGTCGTGGCCACTGAGGTGCTCGCTGAGTTGCTCCATGGACAGGTGGAAGAATCCCGACCGCACAATTTCCATTACATTGTCGGCAGTGGCCGGTGTTCCAGCCGGAAGATGGGCACCAAAGACTTTCTCGAGCTCTTCTGAGGACATACCCCGGACATGCTTGGCTACAACCTCGGGTGTGAGCACGTCGCCTAGGTGGGAAATGTGCCCGGAATATTGAGCCGCCCTAACGTCAGTAATCATGGGTTCACACATGGCACCAATGCAGTATACTTACGACTGGGGCTCCTGGGGCTGTTCTGGCTCTGCGTCGTTGTCGTCGTCGCCCACGGCGATCAACTTGTTGATTTTGCAGACGATCTGCTGGTCCTTTTCCGTGAACTTGTTCAACTCGTCGTCGTCACCGACGTCCTGGAACCAATACAAGTTCTTGGCACCCGAACTAAGGAACGTGAGGGCCACCACCCGGCCCGTGGTGCACGACTTGACTTGTTTGAAGCTGACATCGCCAGGAATCACCAACAATTCGTCCGGCTCCACGTTGCTGTTCTTGGGAGTCCAGGTGAAATCGTAGAAGCTTTCATCGTCTGCGTTCACTTTGATGCTAATGACCCCCTTCTGCGGCAACGGCTTGCACTCGTGGGTGCTGTCATCATACTGAACCTTTCCAGCGTTGAATTTGACGAGTGCCATCCTTCGCCAGTGTTACTTCAACGGTGCGATTTCTCACCGATTCTTGGCCACCGCATCCTGCACCGACCTTCAACCGTCCCCAGTTGTATTCAATGGACTTTCCTCCTGAGGATATCAAGCCTGTGGTAGAACGCATCGCAGCGCTTCTCCGTGCTGGCAAGTCCACCTTGGCGGTCTCAGAAGCAGCCTGTGGTGGGCTATTGTCGGCCTATTTGGTGTCCGTGCCTGGAGCATCCGAGTTTTATATTGGCGGCAAGCTGTTGTATTCGCTCAGACAGAGGCTCAAGCTCAGTGGGTGGCTGGAAAGCGACATCCAGCTGTATGTTGGGCCGCTGGAGCTGGTGGCTGTAAAGTTTGCTCGCACTACTCGTTATGAGTTGGGTCTGACCTACGTTTTGTCGGAAACAGGTTACGCCGGCCCTACCACAGACCTCCATTTGGGTGCTCCCGCAGGAGAAGAAGTGGTAGGAACGGTGTTCTTGGGCATAAGTGGTCCCAATGGCGAGGTTTCCACGACGTACCGCACAGGTAAGAACGACCGTTCGAACAATATGCTTGAGTTTGCAAAGCAGGGGCTCCGGTTCTTGCTCGAACAGTTGGAGAAGGAGCAGTAAATGGGTAAGGAAGAGAAGTCGGTGAAGGGAAATGGGTGGAGGGTGATGAGGGAAGGGTATGGTGAACAGTAAAGCTGTTCCGCATTTCTTCTGCATTTCCATCATTTCAGCGACTCGCGTCAGACGAGAAGTCAATTGCACACCAGGTCGGTTCATAGAATCCAGATTAATGCTCTGACCCATCTAATACCTGGCTCTTTTTCTCTTATTACCTTTTCCACTACATCTTATTCTCATAATATATACATATCATGAACATTCATGCAATACACAAACTACACTGCCAATAGACTTTCTGGCTTCTTTTCAACCCTTTTCAACCCAACCCACCTTTTTTCCCTCCTTCCTTGACCTCCTAACTCTACTTACTCTCTTCTGTCTTCTCGTGCTGTCCCATATGGGTACTGCACACACCCGCACACGTCGAGTTTGTGATCTACACGAGACGCAAACAACACTTCTTTGACATGACTGCTGGTACGTTACATTAATCTGTTCTGTTTGGAAGGCACTCGACTCTGCCTCGGCACCGCACAATTGGCCGCACATCATTCGTTTTCTCTTTTACTAACCTAGTCGCCCCTTTAGAGGATTTAAAGATCATCAGAAAGAAGCTCAACGGCTATGTGGGTTTTGCCAATCTTCCTAAACAATGGCACCGCAAGTCAGTTCGTCGTGGCTTCAACTTGAACATCATGGTGGTCGGGGAACCCGGACTCGGAAAAACGACCTTGATAAACACCCTTTTCAACAAAGCCGTCTTGTCCAAGGAGACGGTGGAAGAAAGAGAAGAAGGCAGTGCTGTTTCCGTGAAGCTGACGTCGGCCGAAATCGAAGAGGACGGCATCAAGTTGCGCCTTAATGTAGTCACGGCTCCTGGCTTTGGTTCGTTGACCAACAACGCTGATTCGTGGAAACCTATCGCCGACGAAATCAACTCCCGCTTTGATAGCTACTTGGAAACCGAAAGCAGACTCAGCCGTACCACCATCGAGGACCCCCGTATCCATGCTCTTCTTTACTTCATTGAGCCCAGCGGCCACTCTTTGCGATCTTTAGATATCGCGTTCATGAAGCAGGTCCATGATAAGGTCAATTTGATTCCTGTCATCGCCAAGGCCGACACTCTTACTGACGACGAGATCAACGGCTTCAAGGCCAGAATCTTGGACGACATCAAGTATCAACATATCAATGTTTTCAGACCACTGGTGCACGAGACCGACGACGACGATGCCTCTGTTTTAAACGACAACATCATCTCCAAGCTCCCGTTTGCCGTGGTGGGTTCCACCAACTACGTCCAGTCCGCTGACGGCCGCTCAGTTAGAGGCAGAAGCTACCCATGGGGCATCATCGAAGTGGAAAACGAGAACCACAATGATTTCGTGAGATTGCGGGAATTGTTGATCCGTAACTACATGGAAGAGTTGAAAGAACACACCAAAAACTTGCTCTACGAAAACTACCGTAGTGAAAAGTTGACTCGTATGGGTATTGAGCAGGACGAAAACGTGTTCAAGGAGTTCGACCCATTGGCCAAGCAGGAGGAAGAGAAGGCCTTGCACGAGGCTAAGCTCGCCAAGATGGAGGCTGAAATGAAGGCAGTGTTCCAGCAAAAGGTGAGTGAAAAGGAGAAGAAATTACAGCGGTCGGAGGCCGACTTGTTCTCACGCCATAAAGAGATGAAGGACAAGTTGAGCAAGCAGATCAAGTTGTTGGAGGACAAGAAAGCACAGTTGGAAAAGCAAAAACTGTTACCACAGGACCCTCCAGCTCCGGCTCCTCAAAAGACCCGTAAGGGCTTCTTGCGTTAGATTGATGAAATATACACTTTGGATAATTGCACGTGCATATTCGGTGCATACGTAGAGAAGAACGGAACACTTGAAGTATAAGCTTTTACTCAGATATGTCCAGATCCTTGGGACTTTTGGTCCTCAATAGCGCCTAGAATCTGTTTGCATCATGTACAATAGCTTCTACAATATCTCTAAGCCACATCATGACCTTGCGTTTCATGGCTCGTGACAGCAACGCAAGCGAATATTTCATTTCGCACACGATTTCGTCAGCGAAATTCGCAAAGTTTGTATCCAAACCACCACAATGTCAGACAGTGCTACGCCCAAGAAAGAGACAAAGCCGGGGGTCAATCAACAGCAATTGATTGAGACGGTCCAGGTAAGTAATATATCTTTTCATGAAAGCTTCTATCGCCAATACTGGTGGAACTAGTTGTCACCCCCTACTCATAAGGATAACTAGCCATCACATAATTCGAGACAATTATCAATCAGAAGTACTAACACAGACACTCCAGTTTGCCTGGTTTGTGGGTCACCTCGTGACACTTATCTCGGTGTTTTTCTACACCCTTACCTATATTCGTATTGGTCACAGTACCCAGTTCTTCTGGTTTTACTTGGCTACTTTGGGAATTATCGAGTCTTTCGGTATCTTGATCTTCCAATTGGTATCAAAGAAGAGTCTCCAGGTATCTGGCTTGTTGAAGGACGACAACACCCAGTACTTCTTGTTAGGATGTTTCTTCCTTCTTCTTAGACCCCACATTATGTTACCACTTCTTCCCTTCGGATTGTTCTCCGCATTCCATGTTTTGGCCTACACTAAGGGCCACTTGCTCCCAATCTTTGGTTTGGCTGACAGCCCTACTGCTGCTAAAGTGGGCCACTTTGTTAGCAACAACAACACCAAGTCCATTGAAGTGGCCAGTCTTCTCGAGATCATCTCCTGGGTCTGGCTTTTCGTTAGAGTCATCACCTTCAGAAAGAGATCGTTGACTCCCTTCCTCATTTATTCGTTGTTTATCAAGCTCCGTCATGAGAAGTCCGTCTTCACCAGAAACCACTTCAAGAGGATCGAACTCCGCATTGACAATGCTGTGAACAATGCCAACAATCCTGCCATCAAGAACGCATGGATCCAGCTCAAGGGCGTAGTCAGAAAGGTCGGTCACATCTACCTTGTCAACAACTACACCAAGGAGAAACTGGCTTGAATATATTGTTACAGAATAAGTGTAGACTGCAGACAGTGTAAGTGAAAAATGGATCTTGAAGTCCTGCAGCAAGCTCTTTGGTGTACTGCATATATTCTACACTCGATGCCGGATGACATCACCCGGTGCGATTCCACCAGGTTCCACCGGCTTCCATGCACTGGTTGCACCCCCAAATGCGCCTAGAAAGCCATAGAAGTCGATGGAAATTTGCCGGTACATCGACATTCTGGCCCGCTATAAATGGCGGCCCCGCTGATTTTTTTCAGTAACCAAATTTACTTTAATAATGTCTAAAGCTGTTGGTATTGACTTGGGAACCACTTACTCGTGTGTTGCCCACTTCGCAAACGATCGTGTTGAGATCATTGCTAATGATCAAGGTAACAGAACTACTCCATCGTTCGTTGCTTTCACTGACTCTGAGAGATTGATCGGTGATGCTGCCAAGAATCAAGCTGCCATGAACCCAGCTAACACTGTCTTCGACGCCAAGCGTTTGATCGGTAGAAAGTTCGACGACCCAGAAGTCATTGGAGACGCTAAGCATTTCCCTTTCAAGGTCGTTGACAAGGGTGGAAAGCCAAATATCGAGGTTGAATTCAAGGGTGAGACCAAGGTCTTCACTCCTGAAGAAATCTCCTCTATGGTCTTGACCAAGATGAAGGAGACCGCTGAGGGTTTCTTGGGTACCAAGGTTAACGACGCTGTCGTCACCGTCCCAGCTTACTTCAACGACTCCCAAAGACAAGCCACCAAGGATGCCGGTTTGATTGCTGGTTTGAACGTTATGAGAATCATTAACGAGCCAACTGCTGCTGCCATCGCTTACGGTTTGGACAAGAAGGACTCCCAAGAAAAGAACGTGTTGATTTTCGACTTGGGTGGAGGTACTTTCGATGTCTCGTTGTTGTCTATTGAAGACGGTATCTTCGAGGTCAAGTCCACTGCTGGTGACACTCACTTGGGTGGTGAAGATTTCGACAACAGATTGGTTAACCACTTCGTTAACGAATTCAAGAGAAAGAACAAGAAGGACTTGTCCACCAACCAAAGAGCATTGAGAAGATTGAGAACTGCCTGTGAAAGAGCTAAGAGAACTTTGTCTTCTTCTGCTCAAACTTCCGTCGAAATCGACTCCTTGTTCGAGGGTATTGACTTCTATACCTCGCTCACCAGAGCCAGATTCGAGGAGTTGTGTCAAGATTTGTTCAGATCTACCTTGGACCCAGTCGAGAAGGTGTTGCGTGACGCCAAGGTCGACAAGTCTCAAGTCCACGAAATTGTGCTTGTTGGTGGTTCTACCAGAATTCCAAAGGTGCAAAAGTTGGTGTCTGACTTCTTCAACGGTAAGGAGCCAAATAAGTCCATCAACCCTGATGAGGCTGTTGCTTACGGAGCCGCTGTCCAAGCTGCCATCTTGTCTGGTGACACTTCTTCTAAGACTCAAGACTTGTTGTTGTTGGATGTTGCTCCATTGTCTATGGGTATTGAGACTGCTGGTGGTATTATGACCAAGTTGATCCCAAGAAACTCCACCATTCCAACCAAGAAGTCTGAGACTTTCTCCACCTACGCTGACAACCAACCAGGTGTGTTGATTCAAGTCTTCGAAGGTGAAAGAGCCAAGACTAAGGACAACAACTTGTTGGGTAAGTTCGAATTGTCTGGTATTCCACCAGCTCCAAGAGGTACTCCTCAAATTGAGGTTACCTTCGATGTCGATGCTAACGGTATCTTGAACGTCAGTGCCTTGGAGAAGGGTACTGGTAAGACTCAAAAGATTACCATCACCAACGATAAGGGTAGATTGTCCAAGGAAGACATTGAAAGAATGGTTTCCGAGGCCGAGAAGTTCAAGGAAGAGGACGAGAAGGAAGCTGCTAGAGTTCAAGCCAAGAACGGTTTGGAGTCTTACGCTTACTCCTTGAAGTCCACCTTGGGTGAGGAACAATTCAAGGAGAAGTTGGACGCTTCTGAAGTCGAGGAAGTCACCAAGGCTGCCGAAGAGACCATCTCTTGGTTGGACGACAACCAAACTGCCACCGAGGAAGAATTTGCTGACAAGCAAAAGGAATTGGAGGGCAAGGCTAACCCAATCATGTCCAAGGCTTACCAGGCCGGTGCCGCCCCAGGTGGTGCTGCCGGTGCTGCTCCTGGCGGTTTCCCAGGTGGAGCTGCTCCAGGTCCATCCAACGAGGGACCAACTGTGGAGGAAGTCGACTAAATAATAGAGTAATGTAGTAAGAATAAAAGTACAAGAATAATATCAAGTAGTACAGGATGGTATGAGAATCCTGCACAGCTCCGCTGTCAGTCAGGGTCTAGAGATGATGAGTCACAAGATGAGTTTTGGCAATGTCACTTTACACGTGTAATCGTGATGCAGAACACTTCAAGCTGCTTCTTAATGCTTCAACGAATAAATAACACCCTGAATACTCTTCCTTGCCGATAATTACCGGTCTTTTTACAACTGCAAGTTGTGCGTCGGTCTTTCCGGAGTTCGCGCCAAAGACCGAAACCTGGGGAAACGATAAAAGTAAGGAGGGGAACGATCTATATGTATGAAGAATTGTAACTTATCAATTGTGTAGCAAAGTAGCAAACTGTTAGACAGAAAGTATGGTCAAGGATACCCCGGAATAACGGCCTTCACCCAAGCCGCTTTTAGGCACCGGCGCTTAGGAAATAACCTTAATCGTAACGCCGGCCGTGTATAAAAACGAGCCAATGGTACACTTGGTTTATCATTCAGTGTCGTTTCTGAACTCCTACTTATTTATTTGTCGACGCTATTGTGATATACGAGTGTACGACGCTGGCTACGACACAAGCTACGAATACATCTACCAACTACCACAGCCGCTGGATCTTTATTCGGCTGACTACGAACTCAATCGGCCATTTATAATCTGTGGAGCTTCTTATCCTCCCGATTTAGCCATCAAAACACCCTTATATCTGTTGGCATTCGGTTTTGGGCTTTACCCAACAGTGCGAACTGGTGAAAAATTTCAACCCCAGACTTAGTCAAAACTCGGATTCACTGACTCAACAACATGTCTCAGCAACATTCCGTGGTCCATGAGGCCAATGCTTCGCTGTTGCGTCCAATTCCTCAACAATTTTTCGACAGACAGCCTAGAAGTGGACACATTGATTCCATCGAGCAGTATCATGAATTATACAAGCAGTCCATTGACGATCCAGCTGGTTTCTTCGGCCCAATGGCTAAAGAATTGCTTGAATGGGACCGTGACTTCACCCATGTCAAGTCTGGCTCGTTACTTCACGGCGATGTAGCCTGGTTCTTGAATGGTCAATTGAATGCGTCGTACAATTGTGTCGACAGACATGCGTTGAAAACTCCAAACAAGACCGCCATTATCTATGAGGCTGATGACGAAAAGGATAGTTACACTCTCACGTACGCCGAGCTTTTGAGAGAAGTCTCGAAAGTCGCCGGAGTGTTGACTTCGTGGGGCATCAAAAAAGGTGACACAGTAGCGATCTATCTTCCCATGAACCCACAGGCCATTATTGCCATGTTGGCCGTTGCCCGTATTGGTGCTATTCACTCGGTCATCTTTGCTGGTTTCTCTCTGGGATCCATCAGAGACAGAGTCAACGATGCTTCCTGTAAGGCCCTTCTCACCTGTGACGAAGGAAGAAGAGGTGGCCGTCCTGTGAACATCAAGAAGTTGTGTGACGATGCTCTTGAACAATGTCCCACTGTGGAGAAGGTATTGGTGTTCAAGCGGACTGGCGCCGATGTCCACATGAAAGAAGGAAGAGACTACTTCTGGGACGAACAAACCGCCAACTTCCCAGGTTACACTCCTCCAGTTCCCGTTAACTCAGAGGACCCTCTCTTCTTGTTGTACACTTCGGGTTCCACTGGTACCCCCAAGGGTGTTTTACACACCACTGGTGGATACTTGCTTGGTGCTGCCATGACCACAAAGTACATTTTCGACATCCACCCAGAAGACATTTTGTTCACTGCTGGAGACGTCGGCTGGATCACGGGTCACACCTACGCTTTGTACGGTCCGCTTGCCTTGGGTGTATCAACCGTTGTGTTTGAAGGCACTCCCGCTTACCCAGATTACGGTAGATTGTGGAGCATTGTCGACAAGCACAAGGTGACTCACTTCTATGTTGCACCCACTGCTTTGCGTCTCTTGAGAAAAGCCGGTGAAGCAGAGCTCGCCAAGTATGACTTGTCGTCGTTGAGAACCTTGGGATCTGTTGGTGAGCCAATTTCCCCAGATATCTGGGAATGGTATCACCAAAAGGTCGGTCGTGAAAACTGTCACATCACTGATACCTACTGGCAAACAGAAAGTGGATCCCACTTCATTGCCCCAATTGCTGGAATTACACCTAACAAGCCAGGATCGGCATCTCTTCCGTTCTTCGGCATTGAGACTTGTCTCATTGACCCTGTCTCTGGTAAGGAAATCGAGGGTAACGATGTTGAAGGTGTGCTTGCTGTCAAGAGCACATGGCCCTCGATGGCCCGTTCCGTCTGGAACAACCACACCAAGTACATGGACACTTACCTCAAGCCTTATCCCGGTTACTACTTCACTGGTGATGGTGCAGCTCGTGACCACGATGGCTACTACTGGATTCGTGGCCGTGTGGACGATGTGGTGAATGTTTCCGGCCACAGATTGTCCACTGCTGAAATCGAGGCTGCTCTTATCTTGCACAAGGGTGTGTCCGAGTCCGCTGTCATTGGAATTAATGACGACTTGACCGGCCAGGCTGTTGTGGCTTATGTTGCTCTTAAGGATGATGCTGCCGAAGCTATTGGAGACTTCGCCAGTGATGCTTCCATGGACTTGAGAAAGGCACTCGTCCTCCAAGTCCGTAAGGAAATCGGACCTTTTGCAGCACCTAAGTCTGTGATCATAGTGGCTGATCTTCCTAAGACCCGTTCGGGGAAGATCATGAGACGTATCTTGAGAAAGATTTCCAGCAACGAAGCCGACCAATTGGGTGATATCACCACCTTGGCTAATCCTCAATCTGTTGAGGGAATCATCAAGGAGTTTTCTTTGCAGTTTGGCAAGAAGTAATAATAGAAGTGTGTGTAACAACTGTAGTGCTTATTAGAATCTCCATGCATCTTTCGCCAGTTTTCAATGGTGTTTATGTGTTCTCTTTTCGTTCGGCTGTTCCCTCTAAAGATTCGTTTTGCAACTTCGCGCATCGACCTCTCATCATGTGGGGAAATGTTGTAACTACATTCTTTGCAATAAAATGCATCCAGTTGGCAATTGTGGGTCTTGCTCCAATGAGGTTTGATACATCTTCTTCTCTCGTGTTCGAAAAGTATGCACTCGATGAGGTTGACTTCTTGAATCAATGTCCAAGAGTTTTTCAATCAACGGTTCGACTTGCACTAAATCACATCTTAAAGAAGTTGGTAACGTGGGACACAGTGTACTTTGCCGACATGTTTGTCAATTACCCACAGTTTGAGCATCAATTTGTATTTTGTCCTCTTTGGTGGAGATTTGTCAAATACATGCCGCCCGCATCGACGAATTTTTACACGAAACTACTTGCCGCTGTTGCTTGGACAAATTTGTTTCATTTGCTATCGTGCGTGTCCTTCTACTACTTGGCAGCTTCCACGCTTAGTAAAGCCAGCATGTTTCGTCTGAGAGCAAAATCAATTGCCATTGCGAGTACGTTGGCGTATATCATTTCACCAGGCGGGATCTTTTTGGTTGCCCCGTACTCCGAAAGTTTCTGCAATGTCTTGGTTATCACTGCGTTGTGGTTCAGAGAAGCTTCTCTTGCCAAAAACGTTGCTGTTCCCTCGTTTAAAAATGTTACATCGGTCTTACTCTACGGTGCTTCTGGGCTTTTGATAGCCACAGCATTTGGGGTTCGTGCTAACAGTGTTTTATTCGGTGTATTTTATCTCTTCGATTTGTATAACTCGTGGAAGAACTCGTTCCATGGTGACAGTATCGTGGCTATTTTTACTGGTGCACAAATTGCTGGTGCCATAGCCATTTCCATATGGTATCCCTACACCAAATTTTGTCCTGAAAGAGGTGAATGGTGTGACAACTGGATTCCATCCCTTTTCTCGTACGCCCAATCCAAGTACTGGGGCGTAGGGTTTCTCAAATACTGGAGTGCCAACAATATACCCAATTTCTTGTTCGCAGCACCCACATTATTACTTTCAACATGGGCGTCCAACTATTTTATGGCTGATTATCCGACGAAGCAGCTTCTCCCTCACATTGCCGTGACCCTCCTTCTTTGTTGTGGTGCACTCTTCTTTTGGCATGTTCAAATCCTCACCAGAATTGCATCAGTGACTCCACTTCCGTATATCTACGTTGGTTGTCTTGTGACATCGCCATCAGCACTTCATAGATTGTGGGCAAGGTACATCATTCTGTTCTTCCTTCTGTGGATATTCCTCCAGGCGGCCCTTTTTGCAGCATTTCTTCCTCCAGCATAGGATGGTCGCATCTGTTTTCCTAATCGGGACATGATAAGCAGCTGGTCAGAATATAAACGGAGGTCCATAATGGCCATTTTCCAATGAACCTGACCACTTCTGACTTCGTTAAAAGCTCCTTGCAAGAGATCAGCTCCAAAAAATGGTCTCGTGTGATTATACATTGTTGTGCATTCGTTCTCGTCGTAGCCTTGTTTGCAGCCAAGCGCTTTCGGAAGCCCAAGAAGATTGCAACCAAACTGAACATCAATGCTAACAGAGAGTATGGTCATTGGACCCCGGATCTTTCATTCAAGACTCCCGTCCCGCAACCGGTTGAAAATTGGGATATCAACACTACGAGACCACAACCATATCGGGCATTCAGACACAAGTACAGCATTACCATGGGAATTAGAAGTATGGACTTTAACAACTGGATTGAGTTGGACAATGAGTGGCTTAAGTTCCACAACCACAAACTAGAAAGAACAAAAGATGGCAAAAAAGAGCTTTATAAGACTAGTCCCGAGGCGAAGGACGCAGCCTTTGAACTTTTGGAAGAATTGTGGAAGTATCTTCCTAACAGGTACCCGACTTTGTTTAAACAAACGGTCGCTGGGTTGGATAATTTGGTTACTGGAGAGTCCTGGAGCTTCAAACGTGGAACTGACAAAGATCCGATGTACATTGCAGCCATGCTTCTACAGGATGATGTTGCTATCATGATGGAACAAAAAGATGGACAGTATATTTTAAAAGCAGGAGCTATCATTCTAGCTGGATTTTGGCGCCTTAAGGATAAGTTCAATTTACCGTTGAGTGCTATACACACATCTGGCGATGTACCCAAGTACCAGGAAAAGTTGCAAACAGGTATGGAGAAGTTCTTTATCAGACAAACTTGTGACAAGCCGGTGGTTCGTAACAACTACTTTATCCAGACGGATGGAAACTTACCATGGTCTGAGTCAATTGGAGACGAAGGAAACGATGTGGTCGGTTGGTATACCGCCGAGCCCGCTACTGACATTGGCCAATTGTATTTCCGAAGCGAGCGCCAGAGTTTACGTAGATTACCTATCTCTGGTGCTACTGTTTTTACGGTCCGTACGTACTTTCTTCCCATCACGGAACTAGCACAAGAGCCACATATACCCAGAAGACTCTTAAATGGTATTCGCAGTTGGACGCCAGAAGTGCAAGATTACCGCGGATACACTAAATTCAAGGACGTTATTGAGCCATACCTTGAATCCAAGGCACTAGAGCAGGAAGCTAGAGGCTACACAGAAGAAAATGAGCCAGAAGTATATCCGTATTAATAAATGGTGCATTCACTGCTTACTATTTACTACAAGCTTTTATCATTATCATGAATTTGCGCTCAGCGCCTAATGTACATAAATACCCCGTTTACGATCTCTCACCACGCAATCTTCTGGCCAATTGGATGTCCTTCTTTTGGATGGTAACTCTCTTGGCGTGGATAGCACACAAGTTGGTGTCTTCGAACAAGGAAACCAAGTAGGCTTCGACGGATTCTTGCAAGGCACCGATAGCGGAGGATTGGAATCTCAAGTCGGTCTTGAAATCTTGAGCGATTTCTCTGACCAATCTTTGGAAAGGCAACTTTCTAATCAAAAGTTCAGTGGACTTTTGGAATCTTCTGATTTCTCTCAAAGCCACGGTACCTGGTTTATATCTGTGGGGCTTCTTGACACCACCAGTAGATGGAGCAGACTTTCTGGCAGCCTTAGAAGCTAATTGCTTTCTTGGAGCCTTACCACCAGTAGACTTTCTTGCTGTTTGCTTAGTTCTGGCCATTATTGACTTATACTATGATATTACCCAGTGCAGCAGTCACTTGTTTTATACTGCTGTTTGTGATGATTTTGGCGTGCGGCTCGGTTGCAACCGGAGTCACGAGGGCAGCGGTTCAGCGATGCAAAAGCCGGTATATGTGGTGCTGTGGTTTACCCATGTGCGCAGCACATTGCAGCACGCCAAACAGTGGCTTCCCGCGCTTAGAGCAGCGATTGCAGCCACACACCAGGCCGCAAGTTGTGCGCGCCAGGGTCGAAAAGCTTAACAAACGCAGTAGTGCGAGCGGTGCGGTAATTTGGGGCCAGAGAGTGCGCACTTGTTCGCAGCGAAAAGCTAGGGCAGTTCGAAGGGGCAAAAATTGCGGTATTAAAACAGGGTCATTCGCACCTAAAAATTTTATATACAATTTACAACTATGTCTGGTAGAGGAAAAGGCGGAAAAGGATTAGGAAAGGGTGGAGCTAAGCGTCACAGAAAGATCTTGAGAGATAACATTCAAGGTATCACCAAGCCAGCTATCAGAAGATTGGCCAGAAGAGGTGGTGTCAAGCGTATCTCTGCTTTGATCTACGAAGAAGTCAGAGGTGTCCTTAAGACCTTCTTGGAAAACGTCATCAGAGATGCTGTTACTTACACTGAGCACGCCAAGAGAAAGACTGTTACCTCTTTGGATGTTGTGTACGCTTTGAAGAGACAAGGTAGAACTTTGTACGGTTTCGGAGGTTAGTTATGGGTTATGATTGTATTTAATACATAATGATAGGACAAGATGTAGGTTGAGCTGAGAGAGCAAGCATTGCATTGGGAGCTTAGTGTGGTGAGTGGAAGTCTTTTTCAATTGCCTGAGCAATTGTGACAATAGGCTCAGTGATTGCAACATATTCTTTTTACTTGTTTCTCGTATTATATCGTGTCAAATTAAAGTGCACAGCTTTATTAGGTTGTCTATGTTATGATATCTTATCAATTCCATGTGTGGTACCTTGTTACTTTTTTCTCTTGTTGTATCAATCATATGTGTACTGCTTTAAGAGTGTTCGCCTAAAGACTATTAAATAGTGCCAGTTTCGATTCTAATGGTAAGCAGCATACTATTAGAGACTCCCTTTCCCAGTCCAAAGTATTCCTTTGGATAGAACTCTACTAAGATCTATATAGCGATACCTTATAATCCTATGGCTATTGATTCCATTCAATGAATTTTTCATTAATGAAGCGGCCATAGTCATAACTATTGTCGTTCCTACCGCACACCACCAAACTCTATTCTTCTTCTGTCGTTTCTATTGGGTATCTATGTCTATTCTACAATGCTCCAGGTCCATACAAGACCTTCGATGCCTGGTCGTCGCTCATGCCTTTGACAATAACATGGATGTGGCTTATCAGCTTCACAGACTGCAAAGCTTCCCAGTTACGGAACCAGCATATGTTACTGCGAGGAATTCCAAGTCCCTCCACAAATGTTCTGACGATGTAAGTTTCGATTTCCTCTCTGGTTTCGAGAGAGATGTCTCCGTACGGCGACTTGGGGTCGTTTTGGATCCGAGTCTTCAGCCACACGCACAAGTGACGAACGTCAGATGGGAAGTAGTAAGGGAAGTGGTTGGGTAAAATTTTAACATCAGAAGCATCTCCGAACAATTTGTCGCTGGCAGCTTTGATGGTGATTTCGTGGTCTTCCAATTGGTCTATTTGGTCGACGGGTATCATGTTATTAACAGCGGGGTCGTACCATTTGAGCTGGTTGACAAGCAAAAACTTGAACACCGAGGTCTTTGCTTCCTTCAATGCTGCTTTGAAGCGATGATAAGAAGTGGTCTGAGCCGCCGAACGGGCAAACTTTTCAAGAGTGTTGGTCTTTACTATCTCGACAATCTCCTCCCAGGTATATGGTTCATCTTTGATTTTGGAAGGAGGCATACCTGGGGACTGCACCACTTTGAGTTTGAAAGTAAGCGTGGACTTGGTAGCGATCATACTGCAGGTAGTGAGGTTGGCTAGCAGAGGACTTTCAAACCAAACCTAGAATATACACTAGAAGAGACTATCGAGGTAGAGAACAAGAAAACGAAACGAGACGGGTTCACGACATTATATTCATGCACGGAACTTGTGTCATTAATTTCTTTAGGGGCAAAATAGTCCAAACAGGTCGATGCAACCGCATGTTGCATCCCCGCTTAGGTCAGCGACTCATCGATAACAGACGACAGCCGGATAAACTGGATAGGAGCTACGGGCAACGTAATGGATTAGTAACGTAGCTCTCTCTTAACATTCACGTTTTGTAGATCAAGTTCAGTCCCCATTATTGTGTACACTCCGATGCTCCGATAGCAAGCGTGCGGTGCAACTTCGTTAAATCATCGCACATCGGGATTCATTATGACACACAAGTTAGTGATTTTACGTCATGGTGAATCACAATGGAACCATGAAAACAAGTTCTGTGGATGGATAGATATCCCGTTGTCCCAGAAGGGCGAACAAGAAGCCCAGTTTGCGGGTCAATTGATCAAGAAGTTCGGCATCAAGCCGACCATCATGTATACTTCCAAGTTAACCCGGCTGATAAAAACGGGCCAGATCATTCTCGAGGAGTTGGACCGCATGTGGGTGGACACCATCAAAACCTGGCGTCTCGATGAACGTCATTACGGTGCTTATCAAGGCGAAGATAAGACCAAGGTGTACAAGCAATTGGGAGCTGAAAAATACCAGTATGTCAGAAGAAACTTCAATGCGGTGCCTCCTTTGGCACCTAAAGACTCTGCAAACGATGCCTCTTTGGACGAGCGGTACGACAATATAGATATAGACAAGCAAGATCTACCCCGCGGAGAGTCGCTCAAGTTGGTGATGGAAAGACTCATTCCCTACTTCGATAAGGAAATCATAGACCATGAGCTCATCAAACATGGACGCACAGTACTTATAGTCACTCATGGCTCCATAGTCCGCAGTCTAATCAAATACTTGAGCAATGTCAGCGACGATGACATCTCCAAGATCAACGTGCCTACAGGGGTTCCATTGGTGTTTGAGTTGGACAACAAGGGCTCCCTCACCAAGGACTACTACTACCTAGACCCGGAGCTAGCACAAAAAGGGATAGAGAAAGTTAAAAACGAG
The DNA here is from genome assembly GCA_030564485.1 of Meyerozyma athensensis. Classification (NCBI taxonomy): domain Eukaryota; kingdom Fungi; phylum Ascomycota; class Pichiomycetes; order Serinales; family Debaryomycetaceae; genus Meyerozyma; species Meyerozyma athensensis. The sequence continues at coordinate 155,489 of JAJLVF010000010.1, read as the reverse complement.
GGCCAGGCTGTGTGAAGCCGTACAGATCTACGGAGTGTTTACGATGCTGTCATGTGACTGTTGTTGTGCGAGAAACTTCGATGCGCTTACAAATTGGGGGACCGGCCGTAGCACGGAGATACGCCTGTGACAACAACCTCATATCCGTAGCGAAGGATACTATATAATATACGAAAGCAACAGCTACTGTAGTCCGTGACCGGTATCCAGTCCACATATCCCTTTTCCGAGCTTTCTGCGTCCGATTTGCATTATTGCCGTGCCACCCCTACACCAGTTTCTTGCGTTTATAAGCCAGGCGTTGCCACCGAGTGCTCTACTATTTTCCTGACGGTTGACGCAGTTTCGCCGTCCAGTTTTTATTGCTAGTAATTGTTTTGCCACCAACTACACACAGATCCACACCCATCAACTCTCTGGATATGTCGTCGGTAGCAATTTTGCCCACTCTCAAGAGGTCTCTCACCGATCTCATGGACGAGGATATCTACCAGGCTCCTTCCAGCCCTGGTTCCGTGAGAGCCGAATCGCCAGCACCTGTCTCCGGTTCTCCTCAGCAGAATTTGTCCAGTTTACTCAACATTCCTGACTCATTTCTTGAGCAGTACTCCAGAATGGTTAAGCCTGCGGCCACGCCATCGCAGCAAAATGCCCCTCTTTCCAACATCAACGTGAGCGGAAACTACAGTTCAAACACATCGTTTGCAGAGTTCGGTCAGGTGAACCCTTTCACTGACTATGCGGATCCTGATTCTTTGACCAACCAACCCTACGTGCAACCACAACAGCTTTCCCGCTTTCCCACCCGCACTTCCCGTATCACCACATTGGAGTCGCAGGGCGGTGATTCCAGCCAGAAATTGAAGGATGACTATTTATTTAACACAAGCATTGAGCCATCGCTTATCAACGCCATGGGCGATGACTACTTGTACAATGACTCGTCTTTGTTCGTGCCTCAGTCTGCAGAACTTGAAAACCAACGTATACCCGGATTCGAGAATGACTACATTGTTGAATTCGATGAAGAGGTTGAAGACGATGTTTCAGACGACGAAAACGATAGTTACTTCCACGATCAAGAAGATGAATTTGACATGGATATGGATTCCTACCAGTTCAAAGACGACACCCTTATGGGCGGCTTCTTGGACAACTCGTTGTCGGTGCCACTGGATCAAGAGGATACCTTGATGGCCGATGACATGGAATCCGAACCTAGTACCAACTCCCCTGCATTATTCGATACCCCCGACAAGTCAACACATTTACCATCTCCCGACTATTCTGATAACGAGACTCCAGCCGTCGAACACAAGCCAAGAGCATTAGACGTCGGCAACACATGCACCTTAATAAACCCATCCACAAACCGTCCCTGTGACAAGCATTTCTCTCGACTGTACGATTTGATTCGTCATCAAGAAACCATTCATGCATCCAAGAAGAAGATCTTTAGGTGTGTAATATGTGAAGGACGTGCTAATGGAGGAAGTGGTAACGGTAAAGAAAAAACATTTTCTAGAGGAGATGCATTGTCTCGACATATAAAGGTGAAGCATGGCTTGGGAGGCAAGGAGGCGGTAGACTTGATCAACGAAGCAAAGTTGAATGTTGAGTTCGTGAAGGCTTAACTTTGTACATACGACCATTGATGATAAATAGAAATTATGAGTAAACATTAATTCAAAAAATGATGACTAGTTACACGTTTGACAATTCTATAGCAGGACCCATGTTCCTGTCAAGCTTTTTGTAATGCAAGTATTGGTATGCAATGATGAGATCGAGTGCCATTTGGAACAATCCTGCCAACACAAAAATAATAGAAGTGTCGTGAGCTCCGTATAGCAAGTAGGTGATTTTGGTGACATCGCCACCTAGCCAACTGAGAAGCAAGATCACTTTGAAGTTTTTGATGGACCTGAGTCTCTGTAAGAGCAAGATTTGTGGTAGAGGAAGTAGCGATTCAATAAATAAACCCAAACCTCCAATGGTGGTAGCGTAGCGCAGGCTACTGGCAAGAAATATCGTCAATACTGAAAACGTGGCAGTGAAGGCACCCATAAATTGCCAATATGTATCCTCCTCAGTCCACTGCCAGAACAATCCTGGACGCTGGTAGTGAACATCAAAGAATTTCAAGCTATAGGTGAACACCAGGCCCAAGTAAGTGAGGCTGTATTGCAAGTAATCGGTGCTTAATTTCACTGCAGCTCGAGACTGGGTAGGCAACGATAATGTAGATGAGGAGGATGACGAGCTGTCGTACGAATCGTGGTTGACAATATTATAGGATGCGGAAAGACGACGAGGCATATATGCATTGAGCTGATGTTTGAATTGAGGCATTGGCTCGAGTAATGCTGGGTCGTACTCTTGGGGACGGTAGCTCAACGAAACCTTCAACAACAAGCACTGAATGCCTACCATGACCAACAGTTGTCGGAAAAGAGCGATTTCATACGGTGAAATAAAATAGTATAGAATGCGTAGTATCAGCGACATCAACATTGTGGCACATATATCAAGGGAGAACCCCACTGACGACCGCTGAGAGTAAATGCCGTAACATGTTGTTCCATATGAGAACAATGGTGTAAATGTGATGAATGTGGAGCTGAGGCGATTCAAATCAGGGAGATAATCCCAATAATTTGACATCGAGAACACAAAGATGCGTCGCTAATAAACAGGCTGCTTACTAGGGCCAAAATACAAATGCACACAGAACGAATGCTGCTTGTATTTGGGTGCAAATGTGAACGATTTATTCAATAAGAAAACAGTCCTATCTGCAGTATGATTTTAGCATGGTGCACTGGTGTAAATCTTTCAAGATGGTGCCATTTTATGAGCAAATGACTCTTCTTGTAGTAACGCTGTTTAAGCGTGTGATCGCACCAATCGCCATCTCCTTTTTTTTTTTTATTCTTTTCCGGGGAAAGCTGCTCGGCATCATCCTGCCGGACCTCGGACTTAGGGTGCGGAGCCGAGTCGCAATTGCCGGAGCACATGTCAATAACGAGCAACTGAATTATACTAGACGGTTGAAACAGAGGAAAAAACTGACATTTGGTCAAAATGTAGTAGTTCAGGCTAGTGGTATCATTCCGGTGTCTCTTTTTTAGCTTCTTTTGCTACTTTTTTCCGTAGAGATACTCGTTTGCTGATGTTTCCCTTTACCCGAGGATCCGACGGTGATGTATGGGGTAAACGAGCCGCACACGACAAGGGCAAGCGGATGTCTGGGGTAACTATTTAAGGTGGGCATATCTGAAAAGTTGCACAACGAAAATGCCTTACACTAAAATTGACATTGACGCTGAAGAGCAATACTTCCAGCAACAAGTTCGTGAAATCGAAGAATGGTGGAAGCAACCAAGATGGTCTAAAACCAAGAGAATTTATACCGCTGAAGCTATTGCTAAGAAAAGAGGTTCATTGAAAATCGACTACCCTTCTTCGCAACAAGCCAAGAAAATGTTCAAGACCTTGCAGGACCACGACCAGAACAAGTCTGCTTCTTTCACTTTCGGAGCTCTTGATCCTATTCATGTTGCTCAAATGGCTAAGTACTTGGACTCCATCTACGTTTCTGGATGGCAATGTTCTTCTACCGCCTCCACTTCCAACGAGCCATCTCCCGATCTTGCTGATTACCCTATGGACACTGTTCCTAACAAGGTGCAACACTTATGGTTTGCTCAACTTTTCCACGACAGAAAGCAAAGAGAGGAGCGTTTCAACCTCTCCAAGGAAGAGAGAGCCAAGACACCATACATTGACTTTTTGAGACCAATCATCGCTGATGCTGACACTGGTCACGGTGGTATCACTGCCATCATCAAGTTGACAAAGTTGTTCGTTGAGAGAGGTGCTGCTGGTATTCACATTGAAGATCAAGCTCCTGGTACTAAAAAGTGTGGACATATGGCTGGTAAGGTCTTGGTGCCTGTGCAAGAGCACATTAACCGTTTGGTGGCTATCCGTGCTTCTGCTGATATTTTGGGATCCGATTTGTTGGCTGTTGCCAGAACCGATTCTGAAGCTGCTACTTTGATTACCTCCACCATTGACCACCGTGACCACTACTTCGTGGTTGGTGCCACGAACCCTGATAGCCCCGACTTGGCCACTTTAATGGCCGAAGCTGAGGCTAACGGTATTTATGGTGATGCTTTGGGAGCTATTGAGAGCGAATGGACCAAGAAGGCAGGCTTGAAATTGTTCCACGAAGCCGTCATCGACGAGATCAAGGCTGGTTCCTACTCTAACAAGGAGCAATTGATTTCCAAGTTCACCTCCAAGGTCAACCCATTGTCTTTGACTTCCCACAAGGAGGCCAGAAAGCTCGCCCGTGAAATTTTGGGCAAGGACATCTACTTCAACTGGGACGTTGCCAGAGTCAGAGAGGGTTACTACAGATACAGAGGTGGAACCCAGTGTGCCGTCATGAGAGGTAGAGCCTACGCTCCATACGCCGATATGATTTGGATGGAGTCCGCTCTTCCAGACTACGCACAAGCCAAGGAATTTGCCGAGGGTGTCAAGGGTCAATACCCAGACCAATGGTTGGCTTACAACTTGTCTCCATCTTTCAACTGGAACAAGGCTATGCCATCTGACGAACAAGAAACTTACATCAAGAGATTGGGTAAGTTGGGTTACGTCTGGCAATTCATCACTTTGGCCGGTTTACATACAACTGCTTTGGCTGTTGACAACTTCTCCAAGAACTATGCTGAGATTGGTATGAAGGCATACGGCAGAGATGTTCAACAACACGAAATCGACCAAGGTGTCGAGGTCGTCAAGCACCAGAAATGGTCTGGTGCTGAGTACATCGATGGTTTGTTGAAGATGGTTACCGGTGGTGTTTCATCTACTGCTGCTATGGGCGCTGGTGTCACTGAAGATCAATTCAAGGAAAAGGCAGCTGGTAAATAAGTTATTTAAGTTAATTTATATTTATATCGAGTACCTCCACCTGCATGCTCCAGTTCATAATAATTTATATTCAAATTGATTAAACTTTTGTACAACCGTAAGTCCATCACGAGTGTATTAATCTTGCTGGCTTTGTAGCGAATCTGATACATTGCGAAGCAACAGCATGTTTCACAGCAGTTGCATTGCATGTTTGTACATGTGCGGCTGTATTTTAAGATATCGCATCGCATACATCTTTAGACTGCACAAGCTCACTTATTGATCCAAATGGGTTTTATCCAACCAGGAAAACCAAATAAAAGGAAACGAGTGGTCCTCCTTCCTGATAAGAAAAGGAAGCAGTTAAAGGGTGTTGTAGAGAGAGATATTAACGCTTCGATCCTAGAAAGGTTTCCCAAAGAAATCATTCATCGGATCTTTGTGCTTGCAGGTTTGAACAATAATCTTCCTTTGCTTAACAGACATATCCACTCAGACTTGAGTTTAAAATGCAGCGATACTGGAGAAGACTACTTAGCAAATTTTGGTCTTGTTCGTAAGGTCATTGAGCACAACTTTGTACATGATATGAACCACGATGTTGAGGTGAACTCTTTCAACAGGCTTGTGGTTAAATTGATGAGGCTTAGAATTCCTAATTGCCAAGCCATAGAAGTGATGTCTTCGAGACTTCACGACGAATTTTCTAGATGGTCCCAGGGTATCGACATTGACATTTGGAACTACCGGTTCTTGAACTGCTCGATAGTAGATCGAATGAATTTGAGCTGCTATGGGGTGTACAGCAAGCACTCTAATCCTATCGTCAGGCGCAAGGTAATACAGGAAGCGTCGCTGGCAATTGAAGAAATAATAAGCGGCACTGATGTCGAAACAAATATTAATAAAGTCAAATCGGTCATCGATGAGTACTCCATCAACGCAGCACCATATTTTCCAAAACGAGTTGTCACTCGTCCAAAAACTAATGACATTCTAGAGCTCATGAATCTAATGAAAAGTGTCCAAAAATATCAATTGAAGAATACTGATTTGTTTGTATCACTGATTGCCCATTCACTTGAGAATGATTTACGTCCCGATTTGGTCCAGGATATAATAGCACTGGGTAATCACCGTACTCTCACGGGCAACTCAATAAGTCAAGTTATAAGGCTAGCCAAGAAACACGATCTAGAAGAAGTTGCTCCTGTCATCAGAGGCATTCTTGAGTATTACTACTTTAAAACCTCAAGGCCACAAGAAGATTTGATCTGGAGGGAAATTTCCCAGCTTAAAAGCATAGAGATCTACGAATTTATTACGGAATTGTCCGGAGCTCCAAAACCAGATTTACTTTTCTCTTTGTGAAAACTTTATTGGAGAATTACAGCATAAATTCTATTCTATGGTTATTCCTGTTGCTGCTGTTGCTGCTGTTGTTGGTAGTCCCTCTGGTAGGGATCGGACATATGCTGCAACAATGGGTTAGGGTTCGAGACTTCATGGAACCATGGATGGTGTAAAGCTTGTCTGGCGGTGATTCTGGCATCGGGTCTCATTTGCAAAAGACTGGAGAGAAGGTTGAGGCCCATTGAATCGAGGTTTGGAATTAACGACCTTAAATCCTGAGGTACAAATATTTGCCAATTGCTCTTGTAATTTGCGTAAGACGAGATTCCTGGCCAAGTCCTTTCGTTGGGAGTACCCATCAATCTAAAAATTTTTGTGAGTTGATCCTCGTTGGTGGTACCTGGGAAAAGTGGTTTTCCAGTACACATTTCAGCAAAGATACAACCAGCAGACCAAATATCAATCGAAGTGGTGTAAGCTCGTGAACCCAAAAGAACATCCGGTGCTCGGTACCATAACGTCACCACTTCATTTGAAAAAGTATTGAAAGGGATTCCGAATGCACGAGCAAGGCCAAAATCACCAAGCTTGAGTTCTCCCTTATTGTTTATCAATAAATTCTGGGGCTTCAAGTCTCTGTGAAGCACCCTGTTGTCATGACAGTACATAATTCCCTTCAAAAGTTGGAACATGAACGACTTGACAATGTGCAAATCTAGTGCTCCGCCATTGCCGTTTGTTTCCATATATCTTTTCAAGTCTTTGTCCATGTATTCGAATACAAGTGTCAATTTGTTCTCGGTGTGAATCACGTCATAAAGCGTAAGAATGTTTTCGTAGTCCAATTCTTTCATCAACGATATTTCTCTGATAGCAGTGGATGGAGTGCCTTCTTCTGAGTCAAGGTTGATCTCTTTCAAAGCCACGAGTGCACCGGTATTTCTGTTTCGGCCCTTATACACGGTAGCATAGGTACCTTCACCAAGCTTCTCGAGCTGTTGGAATCTGTGTCAGTACATGTTACGAATGCACAGTTGAACATAATGCACTAGCTATGTTCTCCTTTTGATTAGTACTTACTGTGAAGACGAACCAGTCATCCCAAGGTTTCTGAACTCACAGAATATTCGCCCAAACTGGAAAATTAGGGCTCGCGTTGTTATATGCAGTAAGAACGTTCCGATCGAATGGCTGCGAAAATCAGTGAGCTCTTGGAGGTCTTTTCATCAACGCCATAGAGTTTTCCACCCAACCTTCTGCACCGCCTTCCATAGCTAATATGTCATATATACGTTTCTGTGTGATGTCATCATCTTCCTCACTTACTTTCGTCACTCCAATTATAGCCGCATTTCGTGTGCTAGGAATCCGTAGCATCTCTTTATCCACATTCCAGTTCATCATTGCCGCCAAATCGTGTACGTGGTCTACAAGAGAACCGTACGTAGACGATACGCCAGAATTTTGGCCTCCCTTTTTGGGATTGTATCGGACTTTGGCTCCATTGAGTGCGTGTGAGCAACAAGGAATCACCATGAATGGCAAGTTGAACAAGGGTATCCAGCATGTGAGCTCATCAGAATGGTTCCCAATAATGAAAGTGTTTGATGGAAACTCTTCTGTTGTGCTCACTATTGAAGATGCAAGTAGGTTTCCTGCTGTATAAAAGCTGACAAGCGGAATGGTATTTTTTGGAGTTGCTGGGTCTGGCACTTGGAACAACCTGCCATTATCAATCATTTCTGGCGCCATTTGAAGTTGGACAGGGTGAGGTCTTAAAAGAACACTGGGGATAATTATCTGCTCCAAAAGATTCTGCTGCACATTTTCAGGGTATATTCGCCATGATTTGCGCTTACGGGCATCGATACCTTTTCCGGTGTACCCTTCCATGATGAGAATATACACTAGCAAGCCATTACCACAACCCAAGTCTCGAAATTCAAATTGGGTCTTGTCTTCACCATAGTGTTTGAGCCAAAATTCTATCAAAAATGCTGCAATGGCTATATCTTCAAATACATGCTTAGTGGGGTCCGTGCTTTCTTGCCAACTACTGACTAGGTCAGCAGCATACTTCTTCTTCAACATGATATACCGATTCTGGAACGCAATTTTGGGTACTACCAAATCGTGTGTGACTCGCTTTTCATATCCGTCTTTTGCTCCGTTTGAGTGCTTACAGCTAGTGTGCAATAGTCTCAATGCAATTCTCAAATTTCGATCTGATGGATCAAGCCGTTGAAGTCTCCTCTGATTTGTTAGGTTGTCGTACTCAAATGGCAAATAGTGAATCGACACGTTGAACTGGTGATAAAGTATTCCAATTGCATATACCTGAGGAAGGTAAAATGGGGTTTCCTCTGAATCTTTGATATGGGGAACATACACAATGAGTACTGTCAGTGAATTCTTGTCAGTTAAAACGAGGCAAGTTTGGTTGATTATGTGGTCCTTGTATGGGTTTCTTGGAATGATACGACGCACTATGTTAGTTTTTGGTTCAAGTCGGAGTTCATTATTAAGCGGAATAGCTCGAAGTTTTACATCTTGTAAATCTCTATGCAACAACTCGTCACCCTCTTCATTCAGTGCATCTGGTAAATCTTCTAGTTTTGATACGTCTACTTTATTGTTTTGTTCATTGGACGAATCCAGCAAGATGTCTGCTCTCAAAATAACAGTCGAATTAATATTTGGTTCATGAATCAAATTGGACATCGCTTTTTCGAAATGCTGTGATGAAAAAGACACTTCATTTTGAAATATTGGAACCCATGGATCTCCTAAAGCTGATATCTGATTCAAAATAGGCTCCAACTGTGCCTGGTGTGCACCTCTATTGTGGTTCTTTCGAGCCATTAGAAAGTTCAAGATCGCTCATCGCGAAATAAAAGTATACCCTGCGGCACTCCTACGATCTGGGGTACAAAGGCGGGATAATTCGAAGATTTTAGTGAGCATAGTCTACACTATTTGGGGAGCTCAATCCGAATTTATTTCCCGTTTCCGTACTTCCGATAAGTCTATGTGGAAACTTTTGATTTCTATTTGCAGCCATGGTCTTACTTCCACCAAATTATGAACGACGTAGAAAAAGGACCCTTTCTCTGTTAGAACTTCTAAAATAGTTACAAGTGTATTTTTCTGTCAAGTTATTTGTTAGGTTCTAGCGTTTTTGCTGTTTTTTTTTTTTGAGTTGACAATGCTTTATTTTACAAATATCAGTGAGTTTGCAAAAAATGAAAATTATAGAAGATCCTCCGCATAAACTAGTATACCAAAAAAAAATTGATTTATCTCTCATGAACATTCATTATCTGTTATACATAATAACACTCATAAATCTATAAAGTATGCCTCTTTCACATCGCTGAATTTGTGCCTCTTGTAGCAATAGTGACACTTAAAGTAATCCTTACCTCGCTTCGAGAGCTGCCATACACTTTCTCTTAATGCAAGGTGATGACAAAACTTAAGCACAACGACAGGATTAGGATCATGCATAACCCGAATATCTCTGTCATCCTCAGTTAATGGTATCAATTGTTCCTTCGAAACTGGACAAATGAAAATTGGATGGTACAGAAACAAAAACGAACTCGCTCCCAGAAGCTGGAATGGCAAATCGTTGCGGAATGTTGCTACGTGGTCAACCATAGTATCACTGTTGATAGTTGGGAGAATAGTAGCCGTATTGGTAAAGGTAGTAGTCTTCGTACCTCTCCCGAGTTTCAATTGAATCTTGTTGTACTTGTAAAAACTTGGCAAGTTGACAAATCCGCTAAGAATGCATTGAAAGAGAGAAGAATCATTCGAAAGATTCAAATCTTTGCAGTATTCTGAGATGAATTCATTTGACAAATTTGTAAAGATTGCCTCATTTTCGTGAATGTTATTTGATGCGAGTAATATTTCGGAAGCAAATGAAATACTGCTAGAACGACCCACCTTATCCCTATCGCGTAGCGATGCCAGGAGCTTTGAAGAAAATTTTTCGATTGTTGGCAAGTCAATATTCGTGTCACCATTGCTTCTTCTCAATACAAGCAAGGTCATTAAAGCTGAAACCTCCTCAAGGTGTGATTTCATGGACGAGGAGAAATTCTCTTTCGAATACATGTATGCAGAAAGAGCTGAGTTATCTATGCCTTCCACAGCATCTGAACCAGAAAGTAACAATGTAAACTGGAGCATATGAAATTTAAACTCAATGGTATCTAGAGGCAGCTCGGTAGATACAATTACCAGCTGCCGCTTCTCTTTGAACCAATTGAGAGCTTTTGATATATCATGCTTCCTGGTAATGTCTTCCACAATCTCATTCAATAGGTTGAATCTGTTCAAGAGTGACTGGTCGATCACAATGTGGTTATCGGTGGGAATCTCTTTGACTAGTTCATTCACTAGATTACATTGACCAATCTTTAGTAGATGCAATATAATAGCCTTTAGTAGTTCTTCATGGTTCTCTCTTTGTATCTGGCCCAACTTACTTTCGTCAGCCTGGCTTACTACTGGATAGTTGCTAAGGTTCAATGGATAGGTATATGCTTCATCCAATTCCATACGGTACTGAGGATTGTTGAGGATATTTTTCAGAAACTTGTTAACACCGGAGTTATATCCCTTGAGCTGCGTAATGGATCGTGCATACCAAGTGTTGGTTACCTTTGTCAAGTTCTCTTCTATATCATTTGTCGTCTGCTCCTCCTCCGCAGCTTCTGCTTCTAACTCAGCTTCAAGCAAGCGTAGCTCATTTAAACAATTCTGAGATTCAGCGAGTATACCAGATAGGCACTTCGTACTAGAGTCTGAAAAGCTATGTACCTCTGTACCCAAATTTGTAAGTAGGGTTGTCATGCTGAACTGAAGAGTGATAAAGATTTAAATGTGGCATACCTGCAGGATGTGGGGCAGAGTACACGATGTTCCTTAAGCACCAATGACAAAGCGAAGGAATATCTGGGTAAAGAAAGAAGTGCTATCGCATGACTGGAAATCTCTTGCTATATTACTATAAGACTAAATTCTAGTTTCAAATTTTATCGGTCGTGAAGGGTTAGAGTAGCATTGCCCAAATGAGAAGATGAATATGAAGCTTTATCAAAATGCTCTGAGCATCAACTGATTAGGCTGTGACTGGCGGATTAAATTCCTCATCTCATACCTTGTATTCCATCTCTCTAGCTGCTTTCGTAACTTTCCGAGCTATAATTTCTCCAGGGTGCCATCTAAGCGATGTTTCTCGCAGTACCTTAAGGCTCAGAATAACTTTATGATATGGGATCATGTATCTAAAATTAGTCAGACGGCTCCTGTCGTATCGTGGTGAGTTTTGAAAACTCATATATCCAAGTAATCCGCCTTAACCAACAACTCCAATGACCATTGCCATGGAACATTGAATTGCGGAATGTTGCCACTTTCAGCTTGCTCTCTGTACTTGAAGTGGTAGTACAAATACTCGACAATGCACTCCAAGATGTCACCGTCCATGTCGAGATTGATCTTTCCTGTTCGTCCTTCTTCGAACCCTTGAGTATTCCGAAGCACCGATGAGATCAGAGCTACTTCTCGCAAAACCACAAACTTGTGGTTATCAGCAGACACGAGTGTGACATATCCAGCTTCACTCATAATATATGACCAGCGTAAAACTTTCGAACCAATAGTCAAATAGGCAGAATTAAGTACAATTCGCACCAAAATCAGTGAGAAATTCAATCTCTTTATCAGTTACAAAACCGAATTAGCTTTTACACCACAAGGTTATCCTTTAACCCCATAATACAGGACTCAATTTATAACGGCATCCATGCTGAACCCCAGTATAGGCTGGCAGAAGCTTCATGATGTGTACTACCAGCTTGTTTCCTGTTATCTGGAGATGAATTGGAACGTCTCCAATCTATATTCCCAGTACCGAATAGCTGTATCGACACATAACACGATCATTGCACTTGCAACCAAGCTAGCTGAGTATGCAAATCTAATTGAGGTGTACTCATTGAGCGGCAACAAATTATGGACAATGGTGTACAATAGTCATGCAGGTGATCACATAGTCGATTTTGCATTTCATAACGAAAACTTGTGTGTTATACTTAGCAACAATAAGTTCCGCTATTATTTGGATTTCAATGGAACATTCAATGAATATCTGTACGTCGAGAACCGAGCAAATGTTGTGAATATCTCAACAGAGTCTAGTAAAGTCGAATCGCAGCCTGGTCACTTCATAACTAATTTGGAGAGCTTAGAGCAGGAACAAATCTTCAAAGTGTTGAAGCTGAAGGTCATGGGTAAGTTCTTGGTGTTACTTCTAGATGATCGATTCCTTGTTACAAATCTCGAAACGCACGATAACTTTGACGTATCTGTTCCCAATTGGAATTTCGCTAAAATTCATTGCTACACTGAGGCCAACAGCAGCGACAACCAGCTTTCCCTTTTCATAAGTTATGATAAAACTGTGTTCATTCTTAGCGTCGATCTTCAAACCAAAACGTTCGAACTAATTGATCAGAGTCTTACTGATGGACCCTTTTCGGTAGTGCGTGCTTCGCCTAGTGGGCAGCTCATTGCTTTGCATAACAAGGAAGTGTCAAAGATATTTGTTATCAATAATTCCTTTGACCAAGTTCTTTTAGAATATGACACATCAAACGAATCAGGTATTCCATTCCAAGTGGAGTGGTGTGGAAATGACGCAATAATACTATCGCTCAAAGATGAAATTAAGTTAATTGGTCCATCCCAGCGATCCGTTTCCTTCTTTTACGATTTAATGAATGACGCTGACGTCGATTTCTTGGGAAGTGGCGAGTCCATCTCAATCCCAATCTTAAAAACTCAGCCTGACGGTGTTACAATCATTTCTTCGGATCGAATTGAATTCTTAGGGAGAGTACCTGAGAGCTCAGTAAAGCTTTTTGGAATCGGAACTTCTGATCCGGGTAGTATTCTTGTGGACTGTTTTGATAAACTCTCTACCCATCCTTCGAAGGCTGACTCTAATATATCCTTGTTGAAGGCTGAAAATACACTAAAATCTGCGATTGATACTTCGCTCGATGGCGCATTGAGAGAATTTGATCCCATTTGGCAAAAGAAGATCTTGAAAGCGGTCAGCTTTGGTAAAGCATACTTTGAAGAGAATACTTTTAATGCCGACATATACGTTCGAACTGTGAATCTTGTCAAGGTATTGAACCATTTAAGAATTCCCGAGATTGGACTCTTTCTCACATACAGCGAAGTCGAAGCATTAGGATGGCACAGTTTGATTGAAATTCTTCTCGGTAGAAATCAACATGCTTTATCATTGCGAATAATAGACTTGATAAACAGGAAAGACCTAGAAAATCTTGTTAGCATACACTGGTGCTGTGCTAAAATTAAGAAGGAGCTTAATTTGTCGGACGAAGACTTATTGAAGCTCATCCAAGAGAAATTGGTAGCAAGCTCAAGGGGATTCAATGGTAACGTTGTTGCAATTGAGAAGATATCCAAAATTGCGTTGGAGGAAGGTAGAAAGGATTTGAGCAAGTGGATTATTGAAAAGGATCCATCGCCCTACAATCGTGTCAAACAATTTCTTGCAATTGAAGAGCCAGAAATAGCATTGATTAAGGCTTTTGAGACTTGTGACTTTGATTTGTGTCAGCTTATTTTACAATACTTGTTCAATTCCTTGTCTTTATCGCAGTTTTTCAAGATACTCGATCAGAATGAACGGAAACTGTCACTTCGTCCCTCAGGATCTTCCAAAATGTTGAGTATTAATGGTGACCTAATTGGAAATTTTTGGGTTCAGAATATCGGAAGGAATAGCGAATCCCTTTTTGAACAATATCACAAACAGGAAGACAAGAGATTTGAGTTATGTATTCATAAACTTCGGCAGTTCATTGTCGAAGGAACCATTGATAACTCATACTACGAAACCTACAAGCTGAAGATAACGAAAGCTATGCATCGGACCATAGATAATAGGCTGCGCAAGATATTCGAGAAGGAGCTAGATGTCTTGGATCTTCGTCGTAAGCTCACCGAGATATATCAAAAGGACTTTTTTTCGACCAAAACACTCATTGATGTTGTGTTAAAGTTGGTGACCATGAACCAAATGAAACAAGCCCACAGGGTCTGCAAGGAATTTAACGTTGACATCGAAAAATTATGGTACGTCACCTTGGATGCGTGCTGTAAGCTGAATGATTTCGAAAAATTGATAAAGTTCGTCCGTTCCTATACAGAGGCTAGCGACGACAATTCTTTGAAATCACCAATTGGGTTTGTCCCAATGGTTGAATCATGCCTAGCATATGATGCACCACAGAAGACGACTTCAATTTTTATTGGCAACGTCCAACAGATTACATATACCAAGAGGATCGAATACTATCTCAAAAACAACGACATTGTTCTGGCAGCGCAGGAAGCATCGAAAAATAGGGATACTGCGTACTTGAAGCAGATTTATGAACTTGCCAAGGGCAATGAGCAGCTTGAAAACGCTGTAAAAAGATACATGAGAGAGACATCGTAATATTTTTTTAGGTCTAGATACCGGTTAACCAGTTAGGTATTGATCTTGGATCAATTACCATTTTACTTTCATCAGTTGTAGCAACAGACAACTCATGTAGCCCAGCAAACACATCTGATCCAGCTAACGTTATTTTTATATTGGCTTCTTTTCCAGGTTCATGCACAGGTTCAGTCAATGTGAATGAGTGATGCTGCAAAGGAGCGATAGAAGCATATTCGCTGGGTATGATATTCTCTGCTTCATCATCATCTTTAGTGTGCGATGTTCTTGACTTCGATGCTGTCACTGTATCGTAGAGCTTATTCGATTTGTAAGTTCCATCTTTGGTCCCTTTGAATCTTAAATTTGCTACAGTCTTTAATTCTTGCAAAGGTGATGCCGCCTGCAGCACCAACTTTCCCACAGAGTCAGTGTGTTCTTCCGAGTCACCGAGGGGTGAAATGTCTACCGTGTTGTCAGCGTATGGAGCCCAAGCTCCCAAACTGTGAGAAAACCGCGAGGAACCATGTAATATATGCATCGACTCGAGAGAACGTACTGGTGCTTGATCAGTGTTTGGCACGAACGAGAGAGGTTTTCCACGGGACAAGGGAAGACTCCGCTCTATGGCCTGATGGATTATGTTAGTAATTGCATCTTCTCCAGGACTGTGAATTATGTGACTTGAGTTCATGGGAAAGGCAGCCAAAACGGGTCTATGAGAGGATATATGTGGCCGAGATGAATTTTTCACTGTGACCATTGGCTGGATATCAAACACCTGGACACGTACAATTATCAAAGGAAGCTGCGGGTGGCGACAGACGTAAATGTATGAGAGAAACAATGTTCCCAAATCCATGGAAAGGCGATCCAAAAACTTGCCGGGATCAAACGATACTGCAACTTCGCTTCCCTTAAAGTCACGAACTGTAGAGTAAACCCACGAGTATGCTGTGGGTCTGTCGACGATAAGCTGACAATCTATCTGTGATAACTGAAGAAGGTTAAGGCCATTACTCCACCATTCGTACACAATAGTATCTACTATAGTTCTTTTAGAAATACCAGGAGATGTGCTACGCCATTGGCGTACAGTTTCTAGAATCTGTTTGCTCAAACGGCGGATTTCACGAGGTTTAGCGCCTTCAATGTTCGGTTGAGCGTTTGCGAGTTGGGGCCATCGCTGTACTAATTCTAATAAAGAGCGTTTGGGCAGCCTCATAAGTACTGTAGTAAGTGCCTTCTTTGACAAGACAGGCACATATGTGTTTGGAAGAACGTTTTGCCGAGATTTTCGAGCCATGGTTGCAACCTTGATCGCGATTGTTTACTATTGTTGATGGGGTCGCACCCGCATCTGCAGGCTTTATCGAAAAATTTCCAGGCGATGAGCATCGAGATCGCACGAAGTTTGGAACCATGTCCTTGACAGAAGCAGCCACAGAAATAGTGGAAGCACCTAAGGCTGCCCAAACAGGAGCAGACGATGGATTGGATAGAAGAACACTTTTTGTGCGTTCTATACCATCTGAAACGACCAATGTTGAGCTCTCTGAGTACTTCTCTCAATTTGCTCCTGTGAAGCATGCCGTTGTTGTCACTGATGACAAGGGAGAGAGTAGAGGTTTCGGATTCGTATCTTTTACCATGGACGACGATACTCTCACTGCTCTCGTAGAATCCAAGAAAGTGAAGTTTAAAGGACGCTTTTTAAGAGTCGATATTGCCAAACGAAGAGACAGAAAGGCTGAAAAATCAGACTCACCGGCGAACCATACACCTGTTGGAAAACAAGTCGAGAAAAGAAAAGCCAGACTTATCATCCGTAACCTCCCATGGTCTTGTAAGGATCCTGAGACCTTGAAGAAGACTTTCCTGAGATACGGTGCTGTTTTTGATGCCTATATTCCACGTAAGAAAGGTGGACAAATGAGTGGTTTTGCATTCGTCACCATGAAGAAAAATGCTGCCGCTGAAAAAGCAGTCAAAGAAAGTGTCGGCTTGAAGATTGACGGCAGAGAAGTAGCCGTTGATCTTGCTGTCGAAAAGAGTAAATGGGAAGCAGTCAAGGAAAAGGAGGAAGAAAAGGAAGAGGATTCCGAAGACGACGAAGCAGGTGATAAATCTATAGATGGAAATGATCCCGAACAAGATGACGATGATGATAGTGATGAGGAGGCTGACGACAAATCTTTTGAGGAACTTAATGAGCTTAACGACGAACTTGATTCAGAGCTAGAAGAAGAGGAAGAAGACATTAAACCGAAAAATCGACAAGAGCCATATTCCGTTTTCGTGAGGAATATTCCTTATGACGCTGATCAAGATTCCTTGAAGGAGCACTTTGGCCAATTTGGTCCAGTCAAGTATGCACTTCCAGTTATAGATAAAGAAACTGGTATAGCCAGAGGCTCTGCATTTGTGGCGTTCAAGACGGAGAAACCATATGTTCAATGTTTAGATAATGCTCCTTCGATTGACTCCACTTCGGTCTTGATTCCCGATGATGTTGCCAAGGAGTACGTATACGAAGGAAGAATTTTGTCGATAACCTCTGCAGTCGATAGAATGTCGGCCCTGAGACTCGCGGAAAAGAACTTGGAACGTAAAAAAGAATCGCTTGGTAAATCTCCTGCCGACAAAGACAAAAGGAACTTATATTTGCTCAATGAAGGTAGAATTACTGAGAACTCGAAGTTGGCCCAGTACATTTCCAAGACTGATCTCGAGTTGAGAGAGAAATCTTACAAGTTGCGTGCCCAGCAATTGAATAAGAACCCCACATTGCATTTATCATTAACTAGACTTGCAATCAGGAACATTCCAAGATCCATGAATGCTAAGTCTTTAAAGGCATTAGGAAGAAAAGCAGTGGTACAATTCGCTACAGAAGTTAAGGCAGAAGAAAGACAGCCACTCTCCAAAGAAGAAGTTAACAGAAGTATAAAACTAAAGCACGAAGACGAGATACGGGCCGCCAAAAAATCCAAACATGCTGGTGTTGTCAAACAAGCTAAAGTGGTCATGGAGGTCAAGGGTACAGGAGATGTTGGTAGAAGTAGGGGATATGGTTTCATTGAGTACCGTGATCACAAGGCAGCATTAATGGGACTTCGTTGGTTAAATGCCCACGAAGTTACTCCAGAAGAAGCCGTGGAGGGTTTGGACGAGGAGGCGAAGAAGCGTGTTAGATCGAAGGAGAGCGGTAAGAGACGTTTGATCGTTGAATTTGCAGTGGAAAATGCACAGGTAGTGAAGAGACGGAAAGAAAAAGTCTTGCACGCAAGACAAAATCTCAAAAGAAAAGCAGAGGGAGATCCATCTGAAGAATCTCAAGATTCACGCCAGGATAAGAAGAAAAGGTCTAAACCACAAAAGAAGGGCAACATGAACAAGGGTCCTAAGGCTGCAAAGACAGGGGATGATGCCAAAAACGCTTCAGCACATTCCGAAAAGGAACAACGGATCATTGCCCAAAAGAGAAAGAAGAGAAAGGCGAAAAATTAAATAGCTAATTAGCCTGTAAGAATAGATCCTATTGCATGAAAAAAGAGCTGTACCTTTTTGGAACTGGATGTAATCCTTCAAGACAAGTAACATGCAGTAGTAATAATATGCCAAATTAAACGAGAGTCATGGTGAACTTATTGTTCAAGGCAATCAAGTATTGTGAAAAACCGAGATACGACCAAACACGAGGAGGGCTCAGAATCCTTTCAAGCCCCCCTTTTCATCTCCTATTAACATACTATGTTTGGGTGGTTTGAAACCTCATTCGAACCCACGTTTTGTGCCTATGTATGCACGTTGCAACATACATGTGTGCGGCTCGAGGCTTCTGCCGACCAGAATATAAAAGCTGCCTTCATATGCTTCGTGTCTTGAAAAAACAATACAACAATGAAGCTTTTGGCCATTGCTTTCCTCGTATCTTGTGTGTTGTGTAAAAATATTCTTCTTACCAACGACGATGGGTTTACGGCCACTAACATCAGAGCCACCTACCGGGAATTGAAGAAGGCCGGTCACAAGGTAGTGATGGTGGCCCCTGTGTCGCAAAGATCTGGATGGAGTGGAAAGTTTGACGTTCCTTACACTAAGGATTTGTTAACCAATGGTGAATTCAACTACAAGAAGAAAGGCGACCCAGCTTGGGGTTCTGAACCAGAAGACATTGGAATCTGGTATTTCAATGGTACTCCCGCCAGTTGTGTCGGCTTTGGTTTGGATTACGTTCTTCCTAAGTACTTTGGCTACGGTACAAACGCCTCGAAGAACAGCTCTGTCATCAACAAGATTGATTTGGTGGTTTCCGGTCCCAACGAAGGTACCAACCTTTCGCCGGGTCTCTTCACGATTTCGGGTACTATCGGTGCTGCTACTTCCGCTGCCTACCGTGGTGTTCCAGCAATTGCTTTCTCTGGTTCCAACGGAAACAACTCGTTTTTCAAAGACTCGTTGGATGAGGACAAATTGAACCCTTCGAACATTTATGCCAACTTGGTTGTTGACTTTGTAGACCAGCTCTTCAAGGCTCAAAAAGAAGACGAGAGATTGTTGCCGCTTGGTACTGGTATCAATGTTAATATTCCAAAGGTTGGTTATGAAGACGAAAACTGTACCAACCCAGAATGGGTTTACACCAGAATCACCGGAAAAGATTCCTCGAGTTCATCTATCAAGTTTGATTCTCAGACTGGATTGGTATCATCTGGATCTACTTCCAGCCTGGCTCTTCTTGTTGATTACAACGGTCTTGACTACTTGCCTTCTGAAGCTTCGGTGCTCAACGAAAACTGCAAGAGTTCTGTTTCGCTCTACAGCATTGACTATGATGCCCCAAAGAGATTACAAAGAAGAGTCCACAAGGCCTTGAAGCCTCTCTTTAAAGGAGAAAAGGACGAATAGATATAGATACCTGATGCTTTTTAGCTTTCTTACGATCAGTTTTGTTTCTTGAATATGCCAAAATATTTTTGTTCCGTTGTTGCAAAAAGTGTGCGGCTCATTTATGTAGATAAGATTAATATGCCAACATTCGACAGCGAAACAAGCCATGTTAAGAGTGTTAATCATGCTAGTTGCATTATTAGGGGTGAAAATTTCTGCTGTTCCTGATTCCAGTCTGCTTAATGTTCAATATTTCAAAAACAATGATGAACTCTTGCAGTCATTGTTTTGGAAGAGACTTCAGCTGCGCAAAACAGCTATTCCGCAAACTCAAGTTTATGTCAATGATACTGGGACTGTTTATCAATTCCTTGAAAGAAAACCTAGCAGCTGGAATCCGTTTTCTTCTCGTCGTCAGAAAGTAGAACTTTTGGAAACATGCCATGGTCCTCACGAAGAGATGCAACGGAATAATATTCCAATATCCCCGTGTGTGATCTCCTCACTCTCTTCAGAGAATATGACGTACTCATACTCATTTGGCTTGGAACTGACTTTCGAGTTAAGTTTTGGTCCTAGTGCAACATATATGTACGATACCACTGCCCTTGGCGGGTCAATAATGGCGAATGTTGGACTCTTGAGCACTGGAATTTCACATATTGGTGGTATCAAGTGCCAGCCAAGCTCAAATAAAAGCGTACAAATATTTGCAAACATTAATTTACGGTATTTCCCTGAAGCGAAAAGTCGAGAAACAGTTTATGACTTCAAGACCTCAAAGTTTGAGCCAAAAGAATGGGTTGAGGTCAATACTAAATTTGGCGAAAAAGAAACCCCAGGAGCACTCTTTTACGATTTGACAAAAATCCCTACTCTTGAATGTGTGACGGTTTTTGATGAAAAACAGTGTCAAGGTGTCATAAACTTGATGGATCCAGACTGGTGGCAGATAGAGGCAGATAGCGACAACGAGTAAAATTTTAGTATAAATTATTATACAAATTAGTATGTTCGTTTCCAATAGACTATATCATCATGATCGTGAATGATGGTGCCATATCTTCTAAAACCGAAAGGTTTATAAGAAGTACTCGCTCCGTTGCTGTTTGCTGGTGTTATTTTTCACAGCGAGATCACCATCAGGAACAGCACTAAAGATCTTAAAATCTGATTCTAAGTTGTCGTCCACTTTCATCACACTCGCAACATTTCCACATCTGTAACAATAGTTGGGGGCAGACCACACCGTGACCACATCTTTTTCCTTGAAATGATACCGGAAGCCTTCCATAACCAACTGATGGGCTCGGGCGATTAAGTCCAAGTTATTGATGTGGTTAAATTCACGACTGACCTTAGAACCGAAAAGCCATCCTGCCCCTCGAGGAGACACCGCCCAGGTATCAACGTTATCAGGGTCAGACCAAACCAAGTCACAGAATCCACCTTCATGAGGTACTTCTTGAGCTCTGCTCAACACTCTAATTTGATCCAACATGCGAATCTCTGGGGATAATCCTCCATGGACACATAAGATTTTTCCATCAATGATAGCTGCTAAAGTTAAGAAATCAAATACCTGACAACAGTACTTCCACACGGTAGTGGAACCGTACTTCGTCAAGCATTCTTCGTAAAAGCCGTACACTTGAGTGATTTGTCGTGATTCATGATTTCCACGCACCAATGTAATGCGGTGAGGGTACTTGACTTTGAGCACCATAAGCAATGTAAAAGTTTCAAGAGAAAAATATCCACGGTCCACATAGTCACCTAAGAAGATATAACTGGAGTTGTTATCGCCGTCAGGCATGCCTCCTGAAATCCTGAAAAGTTCAAGGAGGTCATGAAACTGTCCGTGGATGTCTCCACAAACTGTAACCGGTGACTGAACCGGCTGAATATTCGACTCCTCCATCAAGAGTTCTTTGACAAGCTCACATAGCTGTTTCATGTCGGCTTCTGAAAGGGCCACGCACTTTTTAATCAGCTCGAGCCAATGATCAGGACCACGATCGCTCATATTGGTGGAAGTATGCTAGTAAGATGAATAGATATCGAGGATTTTCTGGACCAAATAGATGATTCAGAAAGAAATATTAGAATGCTGTCACTTATGAATGTCTAGACACTAGGACTTCAAATTATTAATGCGTCAAGACGAACTGTCTTGCCAATAAGGAAGCAGTTTTGGTAACAATAACTTGTAAGCTGTGTCAACTATAGCTCTTTTCCGGTTGCCCGAGGATATTGAAGCAACTCAAAAAGTGTAATTTCAGACCCAGCTACCAAGTACGGTTGTAACCAGTTGTGGCCGTCGAGTTTTTCCCGCCGTCGTGCGCACACCGGCTGCTCACCTCAGACTCGAAAAATTCATGGCAGAACAAGACCATGCTTCGAACACAGTCAAGTATCTTTGTGCGAGCAAGGATCTTAGGAAGCAGATCTCTTGCCCATTCTAGCATAAGAGCATCGAAAAATGTTCTACCATCCTCACCTGAAATGAAAAGCGAAAGGTCGTGGACTAACGACTCTACGAGCAACAGTAGCTCGGTGGTGAATCAAGTCGTGGGTATTGCCCGTACGCTCCAAGAGAGCTCACAGCCACCAGTGCACATAGACCCAACTTACACCAAACGGTTTGGTGTAGGCGAAACTTACGATCCATTTGACTTCTCCAACAATAAATTAGACATACAGAAAAGAGAAAGACGTAATGAACGAGCAGCCGGAGCCACCACAGACCCATTTGAAAAGGCTGGGATTGACCCATTGGATGTGTACATGATGCCAGAGTTGCTATCCCGCTTTCTTAGCTCCACTGGCCAGATCTTACCTCGAGAAATCACCGGTTGCAACAATAAAAACCAGAAAAAGCTTTCCATGGCAATAAAACGCGCAAGAACCTGCGGAATCCTTTCATCTGTTCATCGTCACGCCCGCTTCTTGCCCACCCGTAACATGTAAATAGCATTAATATCAAATTCTTTTTTGTCAATGTCCTGTATACAACATGTGGTTTGTGTAATTCGATCGCAGCCAATAGCGCAATTCGCCCACCACTGAATATAATGTTGACTCAAATCTTTGCAAGACGTGCTGCTATTTCATCGATCAGATCTTTCTCATCTGCCCGTGTTCTTGCCTCCCCTGAGGGACCTGTTAACAAAGATGCCTTCAATGACAGAGAAAAGGCCAGCGAGAACTTGTACATCAAGAAGCAAGAGAAAGAGCAATTGAAGGCTTTGAGAGAGAAGTTGCAGAAGCAAAAGGAATCAATTGACAAGTTGGAGGAGGAGATCAACAAGATCAAGAACTAAGTAGCAATACACTTGTATTCATGCGATGTAGGTAGTACCGTCGTCGTGCTTGATGAGAATGATTCATGCACAAAGGACCAATTTCCCGGAGTATGGCGGCAGTAATGCTGACCCAGTGAACTCAGAGGGTGCAATTGACGTCAATTGAAAAAATGCCGCCTTTACATTTCCGGTATTGCTGGGTTTTTCCTGCCATCTACCTGTCCATTGAGCATGATGCTGTTAAATAGTCTATTCTTCAAAAAACAATTAGTGGCTACGGTTGGCCCTACTACTCTCCGCTACAACTGCAACGTAGTGCCACATCCCTGAATGGCTCAGAACCGAGAGATCCATCTGGGTCATTTCCATGTCTCACTTAGCTTGCCGTTTTGGGTAACCTGCACCTCCGGCATCTTGCGGCCGTAAATTCATCTCGTTGCAGGCTGCTAGGCAATTTTCTTCATGGGGTTCAAGGCAAGCTTTAATGCTTTCATATACTCCATAAACCTGCCTCCACCATCGCCGGAGTTCCAGAGTCCACTAAAGGAGCTGAAAAGTCGCAAAAAGGCTGTGCAAGATGCTTCCGACGAACATCCAGCTTCATCGACTAGGCAACACAATAACAACCCCAGCAGTACCAGAACTCGGAGACGCCGAGAGAGGAACAACGACCTTGCTGCCATCTCTGATAATGCACAAATATCCCCGACAGAGTTGGTAGCTTCACCGGCTGCTCCAGTGCAAGGTACGGCTGAAGCACAACCTGATAACGGACTTGAACGGAGGACAAGAAACCGTTCAGCTAATGGACATAGAGCAGCACGCACACGCAGATCTGCAGCTGCAACTGAAAATACCACCACAAATACCACCCCATCATCGACAGCTACCCCACAAAATCGCTCAGAGCGTCGCCCGGAACGTCGTTCAAACCGCCAGAACCGTTCTGATCGCTCTGACCGTTCTGGAAGAGCCCAAAGAAGGCGAGAACGCCACGAAAACATTCTCAGTGATAACCTGAGCTCTAGAAGTCGCAGAAGCGATACCAGAGTGCGGGAAAGACCTCGTAGGACCCGGGAAAGAAACCACAGAACCAGAGAAAGACACAACATCAATGATAGGAACCGGGATACTGAGCAGGAAGGACAAGCTCGCACGAGATCTGAGCTCAACATAGAAAGACGGAGGACTAGAGAGAGAACGAGAGCTATAAGGTCCAACAGACGCAATATCCAGGCCATCAACCCAGCCTTTCCCCCACTCATCAATATTCAAGTGGCCACTAGTATTCGGATTCATCCTCCCGTTCCACTGATGCAGACGCTGCCTCAGACATCGTCGTCTCCGTCTCCATCAGAGGAATCATTGGATGAAGCTCCGGAATACGATGCTCTCGATGCCGAAATACCACCGTACCGAGCTTCTCTCCATAAGTACCTCGACCTCATGTCGTTCGACCCCCGGTTCGTACCGTGCCTCCGTATCAACAGGTCGCTCATACCCAACCAGAGCAAACTCCACCAGTCTATTAACGAATTTAAACGATACAACAAGCTTCCTAATTCAGTCGACCTCTGGAAAATCAGCCATGTTGACGACGCCCACTTTGACGACATACTTCCCGACCTCATTCCTTTCCCGCAGCTGCCTGTTCCCGTAATTCCAGACATTCGTTCGTTGGAAATAGGTGCTGCTGACATCCAACCTCAAGAGCTCCAAACCATCAACGACTACGACTACGCACTTTTCTTGGAAAGACAGGAGCGGGCTATTGCCCAGAGGTCTGTATGAGCCTGATATTCTACGTTCTATTAAATATTAATAATCACTCTTTACGCCAGGCCGTTATCGTAAATCCTCCCATCGCACACCCCAGCCACCCAAATTCTCACCGCATTTTAATTTCATTATCGATATGCCAGAAGGGTTCACCAAAGTTACCGAAGACGTCCACAAACCAGAGGTCCAGAATCCTTATGGTCCCAACCCCGCTGATTTCTTATCTAATGTCAGTGACTTCCAGCTAATTGAATCTACGTTGAGAGAAGGTGAACAATTTGCCAATGCCTTTTTCAGCACCGAGAAGAAGATCGAGATTGCCAAGGCTTTGGACGATTTCGGTGTCGACTACATTGAGTTGACATCCCCCGTTGCTAGTGAGCAAAGTCGTAGGGACTGTGAGGCCATTTGTAAACTTGGACTCAAGGCCAAGATCTTGACCCACATCAGATGTCACATGGACGACGCTAGAGTGGCAGTAGAAACTGGAGTTGATGGTGTGGATGTGGTTATCGGCACTTCTCAGTTCCTTAGACAATACTCGCATGGAAAGGACATGAACTACATTGCACAGCTGGCGGTCGAGGTCATCGAGTTCGTCAAGTCCAAGGGCATCGAGATCAGATTTTCATCGGAGGACTCGTTCAGATCTGACTTGGTTGACTTGCTCAACATCTACCGTACCGTAGATAAAATCGGAGTTAACAGAGTGGGTATTGCCGACACAGTCGGATGTGCCAACCCTCGTCAGGTGTACGAATTGGTAAGAACATTAAAGTCAGTGGTCAACTGTGACATCGAGTGCCATTTCCACAACGATACCGGTTGTGCTATTGCCAATGCATACACTGCTTTGGAAGGTGGTGCTAAACTCATCGATGTGTCGGTGTTGGGTATTGGTGAAAGAAACGGTATCACTCCATTGGGAGGTTTGATGGCCCGTATGATTGCTGCCGACAGAGACTATGTGTTGTCCAAGTACAAGTTACACAAGTTGAGAGACATCGAGAACTTGGTGGCCGAGGCCGTGCAAGTAAATATTCCATTCAACAACCCTATCACTGGATTCTGTGCTTTTACACATAAGGCTGGTATTCATGCCAAGGCTATTTTGGCCAACCCATCCACCTACGAGATTCTTAACCCATCTGACTTCGGGTTGACTCGTTACATTCACTTTGCCAACAGATTAACCGGGTGGAATGCAATCAAGTCCAGAGTGGACCAATTGAACTTGCACTTGACCGACGAACAGTGTAAGGAAGTCACCAACAAGATCAAAAAGTTGGGTGATGTTCGGTCATTGAACATTGATGATGTCGATTCGATCATCAAAGACTTCCACGCAGACTTGGCAACTCCTTCGGTCAGACCAACCCCTGGAGAACCAGTCCCCCACGTCCTTGAAGGCTTGGACGAATCTGCCAACAAGCGTACTAAACAGTAAAGAATTTCGTAATCAATAAATTGTATATCAAAATGGGTTTCTATAATCGAGTACAATAGAGCGCTAAACTAACGGACGCAACACCAAATAAAATACCCATGATGGTGCAAACCCTTATTGACCGTCTGATACCCCCAGACTGTAAGGTCAATCCATTCCGGTTCTCCCTCAAATACAAGGTCACTGCAGTGAGCACGTTGAGAAGAGATACAATCCCAAAAATGTACTGCAACACATGGACCTTGGTAATATGTGTCATTTTAAAAGCTTGGAACCATAGATTTTACCATATTCAAGTTCTAGCTATGTTCACGGCTCTTAAGCTGTGACCATTACAATAATTTTCTTGCGGTACAATTACGAAAAATTGCAGATTATGCATAATGCTGTCCACGCAGGCTGCTCGCCGCATCAGCCACTTCAGTAAATTTACCGCCCGCTCCGGTACGAAAAATACATAATTATGGTTTACTGGATCCCTCACCTTCATCTTCACCTTCTTCATCCTCTTCATCACTGTAATCCTCCTCAATATACTTTACTGCTCTCCGCTGGAAATCTTTAATGTGCGCACGGTTAACAGCATCACTTATTGAGGCAATCGTGGAACGACGACGAGATAACTTAGTGCCGGATGGAAGGGTGTTTATGTCGCCGCTTCTACCAGATTCATCACCACGAGATACTCCGGTAGCACTAGACGTACCTCTATTACCCATATTCTTAGCGACCCATTCGGAGTTATCACCCGCACCATTGTAACGTAAATTGACCAACTTCTTGGCTGCCAACTCCATGTGTGGGCTAATAGGATATGGCAATGGAGCATCACGAGACGCTCTAAAGAGAATAACGTTTGTCCTATGTTCATTTTCCATTCTGAAAAATATCCAGATGAATCTTCGCAAAATCTCTGCAAGAGCAATAGCGAAACTGGTGATTGCGGACTGCTGTATCTGATGACTGAAGAATGCATAGAAGATCCATTGGAACCGTAATATGACATTGATGACCATCGCAGCATAGTAGTATATCTTTCTCTTGAAAAATAGGGTATCTCTCAACAAGAAGTTCTTGGAGTGCGGCTGCAACAAGGACCAGTCCATGAATATATCCCACGACGAGGTATATACCGAGTTAATGCAAGCAATGAATATGAAAGCTGCTCGATTCAGGTTGGAACGGTCAATCCGGTAAACACTGAGCAAACAATAGTAGATTGTAGTAACAATATACTTCGTCATGTTGGCAAGATGGGGAAACCAATCGCCAGTGTCCATATAACGACGCACACATTGTAGGAAACGCAAAATAGACGGTAAACTGCTGAAAAACCCCATGAGCCTCGAACTCGAGGACGAGCAAGTATTTGTACCCCTTCCCAATATACCACTCCAATGATGTGCGTACAAACAGAAGAAAAAAGGTATGTTGCCGGAACTGTACGTCAATGAGCAAAGGATATCTCCAAGAAAGAAATCCCGGAATTCAACAGGATATAAGCCTGAGAGTAAGAGTCGCCAAAGTGCAACTTGCAACCACCGTCTGCTTGATGCATATAATTGACGTCCGGGCCAAAGAAACACCACGAGAACAATACCAAAGAATATCCACGGCCAATCACGACCTGGGAACTCGTTTGGCCAGAAGTCTTTCAAACTAAACCAACCAACCAAGGACAATAATGCAAAACTTAGACCGGGGAGAAGTAAAAACTGCCTGAAATCAAGTGCTGTGGCCATGTTAAATTCAAAAATGAACTTGTAATTAATCCTGAACGCGTCAAACACATAGAGATTAATTGTGAATAAGATCACTATGAGGTTGACGAGAAAGAAGCCGGCCCATATCTGCATAAGATATCTGCCCTCGGGAAGCTTACCTGAAAGTGTCACATTTAAGCCAGAGTACAATGCAAGAACAAATAACGGAATTCCAAAACCCAACATAAGACCAGAAACGAAAAACGAATTATAATATGTAGGTGGGCGCATATCTGTGTTATTGAGGGCATAGGTGATGCTTTTTAACTTCTCCAAGGAATGTTTACGATCATTGGAATCCAGATCAAAAAATGTGATATACAATTCCTCAACCTGAGATGTTAGTTTATCCAACATATCACTTGTTTGAAAATATGATTCTGTATCTATCTTGTCCATGGTCTTTTTGCAAATTGAGGAGTTGGTAGCTTTGTCAAACTTTTTGGTTATCTTTCGGAATGCAGTTCGGTTAAGAATTCTGTATGAGCGCAACAAAGCGAGTGATCTATAATATTCAAGGACGGCATCTTTAAGTTGTTTTCTTGCAAGAAGGTAAGGAACGTGATAAGCCTTCTTTAAACTGTAATCTCGACGGGTGTTCATGGTATTATTTTCTTGAATTGCTGCCTGAATGTTAGAGGCGCTCTCGTCTGAGCCGGACACCCTAGTCAGACTTTTATTTGCCTCAGAGTCGATAGACCAAGCATCTTCTTCATCGTCAAAACTGACTCCGTTTCTGATTCTATTTTGGTATGCACTGGGATCATATATGCGCTCACTGGTCATGGAAACATCTTTATTGTTACGTTTCTTACGCCATTTATCGAGAAACACAGTTGATGGAAGAGAGGGTAAATCCAACTTTTGGAATAATGAAAATACCGATTTGGTGTGGAAGGCTAACTCATTGAAAGTCGAGGAAACCGCCTTTGACTGTGGAACATGGAGAAGACCATGGTTCTGTTGGTTGTGCTTGGATGCGAATTCACGATTCGCTCTCTTCTGTTCACGAAGTTGATACAACTGATCTTGTAGTAGTAGAAATCGTTCGTATATCTCTTGCTCTCTCTCACGATAAAACAATTCGACCTTAAGAAGCTCGGCATCGAGCCAGGCTAGAAACTGTTCCAAATCACTAGGCGGGCTGACCTTATCTTTTGAGCCTAGGAAGGGAAATTTGGATGAACTAGGATTGGTCTTGGTTCTTTCTACACTTCCCGGCTGCTGTTGCTGTATTTCTTCTTCGTTCAAGTTTGGATCATCAATATTGTATGCCTCAGGAACTGCTGCCACCCTTTTTGCTTTTAAGAGAGGCGTTCTATCGTCTGGTTTTCTAGGATCGAAGTCATCACCCATTCGTTGTCTCACTTCCTTGACCAACTTTTTACCCAACCTGTAGTCTAAGTACTGTCCTTTCCACTCAGGCACTAGGCCCTCGCTCAAAGACTCTCCAAACTTCATGGGACGTAATCGTAGGAGCAATGATCTGAAACAAATAAAATGATAGAGAGGTTGATGTCCGGATGTGTAAGCAAACTTGGGCCTGCAACGTGGGGTAGGAATACAGGCACGGCTGCAAAATATATCAGTGCCTATTCGTATCTTACATATAAAGCATCTATGAAATGCGGGTGCTTAATTCCTGGCGCTCTTGCAGCACGAAAGCCCTCAATGGCTTCGGGAACCGACCAGCCTAACCGTTCGATGAGATATGAACATATCAAAAACCCAGTCCGATTAAATCCATAATGGCAGTGTACAGCGACCAAAGGGTCAGGCGTTTCACAGTCATTGAGGATGTCATCCACAAGTTGTATGAATCTCCGAACCGATCCCTGATCGGGTACCACTTTGGAAACTGTAGCACACTTGTAATACATGATATGTTCAAAATTCTTTGGACTGTAGGGAGGAATATCAGCGGATATATCTATGATAGCCACTAATTTTCCTTCAATTTCACGCTTGCTTTGGTTAGAGTAGAACATGTTCTCGATTATTTGTGGTGAGTGATGAGCATCGCCTTCACGTAATGTCTTCATTCCCAAGAGCGGAGACTTATCAGAGCCATTGTTGCGGCAGATATTATCTGATATTGGTTCCAAGTCTAACCATTTCTGCTCGTTCTTCAATCCCCACTTATCCCCAGAAATTTTCGCTTTGACCTGGAGAACCCACGCTGGCGAAAGGTGGAGTCGTTCGGGAAACTTGGCCTCAATATGGTTCAATATCACGCCACTGATGTATTCTGGTTTTACCAAGAGAAGCGAATGACCAGCATGGGGAATTTCAATGGCACGAGATACCTGGCGACCAAATGTTTTCGTGAGAAAATAGTCAGTTTCATGAACAACTTTACAAGGAGTGACCTGATCCTCTGAACCACCCACGAAAATGGTCTTCTCATATGTCTTCTTATCTGCCAGACGGTCATTGTAGTTTCTAACAGCCGTGACGAGATCCGAGTAGGATGCTCTTTGGAATCCATCAATGTACTTGAGAATAATATCAGTGTCAATATCTAAATTCCAGCGAAGTTGGCGCAAATTATTATAGATATTGGTGCTATCTTTAGCAAGTTGACGCATGACACTCTTACTTTGCAAGCCTTCAAGTCGGTCCCACAGCCTGAAGCAATTGAACAACCAGGAAAAGTGAGTAAACATACGAATCTGCGATATAAGATTGGACTTTTCGGGCACAGTATCATCATGGAATGGAGGAGGTGAAAGTAAAATCAACCCTTCTACTTTGTGAGCAGGGAGTTTCTTCGCTAACTTCACCGACAAATGCGTACCCATGGAGTGGCCAACAAGAATAACTTTTTTGCCCTGGGGAATTTGCTGGTTGACGTATTCGTACAAAATGGAGACAATGTTATTAGTGCTGAAGTCACCTGGAGCCATCAGCTGTACAGAATGAGACACTTTCTGCATTTGTTCTTCCGTAAATTGGGTAACTGACTTACCCCTGTTCTCAAACGTGCGCCGAGAGTTACCAAAGCCAGGTAGGTCTATGGCCAAAATCTCCAGGCACTGAGAAAGAAGACCCATAAGCGACTCAAACTGGGACATCTGGCCACCCAAACCATGAATAAATAGAAATACCGGAGACTCTTGCAAGTCCTGGTTGACATTAAGGGCTTCTGCCTGTTGTTTGTTTGTTTCGTTACGCATGAAATTAACCAACGGATGGGGAATATGCAAGGAGACTAGCGAAACAGATTCTACCGACAAATCTTGATGACGAAGATCTATATCAATAACATCAGCATACTTGGACACGAGCGAGCAATCGTTAGGCTCAGAGCTGAACACATACTCTTCAAAGAGGTTAGGATAACGTAGAAATTGTATCTTTGCAAACTCCCATGCTTTCTTGAGTGCGGCATTCGTACGCAATTTTTGAGAGTCAGATGCTATCTGTAATGCCTCCAAAGCATTGAGCATGTGCCCATCAGAACGAGACGTCAGCAGTGCTGTGACAGCCAAGAGTTCCTGCTCTTCGTCGTCGGCCATAGCGGTAGATAAGAAGAATGCGAGCGAACCATGCAGGTGAGATAGAATAGAGGAAAGAAGAAGATGCTACTTAATCCAAAAAAAAAAGAGAAAAACTCTTCCGAACAAGTGCAATGAAAAGCCTCAAGTTTCTGAAAATTTCCATTATACCGCTTAGCTCACTGTAGCTCGTTTGTACCAAATTAGCCTTTTTGACTATATACCCTGTCTGCACTCCATGACTTGACGGTTCACAGCCGCGAGCATGAATAGAATACCGATGAACTCGATGGATTCGTTTGATGACCTCGATAACTCGCTAGATAAAGCGCTCAATAGAGCGCTGAATACGGTGTTTACATATAATAATCCTCTTGGCACACGTCACAGCTCCAGTGCATCAACTAGTGCAATTCCGTTGACAACAATGGCCGATCGTGACCATAACTCGTTGGATTATGAGAATGACAGCAGTCCTTTGATCGGCGGAAGAACTGCCATGGATAACTCTACACACAATAAAGACAACCTACTGATTTTTCAGCGGTTTGTACATTTTTTCCAACGGGCACACAAAGAACTCAATGACGAACGAATAAGAGCTATGAATGCTAGTAGGAGCCTCGAAGATCTGGATGAACTACAAGGACAAGACCTACTTGGAGAAAGATATATCAACCCCAAGAGCAACTTGCGAAAATCATCATATCCCACCAATGCGGTTTCCAATGCTAAATATAACCCTATCACATTTATACCAATAATCCTTTACGAGCAGTTCAAGTTTTTCTTCAACTTGTACTTTCTCCTTGTGGCATTGTCCCAGGTTGTTCCGCAGTTGAGAATAGGTTACCTCAGTACGTATATCGTGCCTTTGGCATTCGTTCTCACGGTAACCATGATGAAAGAAGCACTCGATGACCTTTCCAGAAGACACAGAGATCGCGAACAGAACAACGAACTCTACGAAGTGCTCAACAGATCAGGATCCTTAACCCAGGAACCAAAGCTAGTCCAGTCAAAGAACTTGAAAGTAGGCGATTTGGTTCGTCTCCATAAAGATACCCGCATTCCTGCCGACATGATACTTCTTCAAACATCAGAGAAAGACGGCACTGGTGAAGCCTTTATAAAGACAGACCAGCTCGATGGTGAGACAGACTGGAAACTCCGTGTGGCCCTTAATGTGACTCAATCCATTCCCACTACTTCTCAACTCACAGACCACATCTCGTTAGTCATTGCAGAACCCACGAAATCTATCCATACCTTCGCCGGTAGGCTCACCTACCGCGCAAGCCAATCCGATCAGGCACAAGCTCAAACTTTCCCATTGACTATTGACCAGACACTTTGGGCTAATACCGTTTTGGCTCTGGGACTGGCCATCGGAATGATCATATACACGGGCTACGAAACCAGACAGCTGCTTAATACAACAAAAACTGGAGTCAAAACCGGATTATTGGAATTGGAGATCAACAAACTCTCAAAGATTCTTTGCATAGTTGTATTAGTCTTGTCTGTTGGGTTGGTATTAGCTCACGGATGGCCATTGAAGTCTACTTGGTACATTGATATCATGAGATTTTTAATTCTTTTTTCCACTATCATTCCCGTATCACTTCGTGTCAATTTGGATCTTGCAAAATCCGTTTATGCATCACAAATCCAAAAAGACTACGAAATTGAGGGTACTATTGTACGTACATCTACCATCCCCGAAGATTTGGGAAGAATAGAGTATTTGTTATCCGATAAGACCGGAACATTGACCCAAAACGATATGGAGTTGAAAAAATTGCATTTGGGTAGTGTCAGCTATTCTGGTGACACCTTAGACATGGTGGCCGAATATGTGGCTGGCATGAAAACTTCGATTGATAATAGCCACCCAAAGAAACGTGATTTGAGTGGTAGAGTATGTGAATTAGTACTCACCTTAGCATTATGTCATAATGTCACCCCAACATACGACGAAGAAGACTCAGATTTTGGAACTGCAGTGACTTATCAAGCTGCATCACCTGATGAAACTGCTATTGTGAAATTCACTGAGCAAGTTGGATTGAAACTAGTCAAGAGAGATCGCCAGTCAATGACCTTATACCATACAAGTTCCAACACCATTATAGAGTTTGAAACGCTTTACATCTTTCCATTCAGCTCGGAAACCAAGAGAATGGGAATAATCGTTAAAGATACACAAAGAAATGAAGTCTGGTTTATGCAGAAGGGTGCAGATACCGTTATGGCACAGATCGTTTCCTCAAGTGACTGGCTTGATGAAGAAACTGGCAATATGGCCAGGGAAGGTCTAAGAACTCTTGTTATTGGCCGCAAGAAGTTGAGCAGTGCCTTGTACCAAGAATTTGTGAACAAGTATCAGCGAGCAGCTGTTGCCATGCACGATCGTGAAGCTTCAATGCAGCGGGTGATTTCTCAATTTCTCGAACAAGACTTGGAGCTCTTGGGTTTAACTGGTGTCGAAGACAAACTTCAAACTGATGTCAAAACGTCGATTGAGTTATTGAGGAATGCCGGATTGAAGATCTGGATGTTGACAGGAGACAAGGTCGAGACAGCCAAATGTGTATCAATCAGTGCCCGACTCATTTATAGAGGGCAGTACGTTCATCAGATCACCAAATTGTCACACCCAGATATGGCTCTTCAGCAATTGGAGTACCTAAAATCAGACACTCAAGCATGTCTTCTCATTGACGGTGAATCTTTGTCTGTTTACCTCAAGCATTATCGAAATGAGTTCTTGTCGGTGGTTATTCACCTACCTGCCGTAATAGCATGTCGTTGTACACCGCAACAAAAGGCAGATGTAGCGATACTCATCAAAGAAACTACAGGAAAGAGAGTGTGCTGCATTGGTGATGGTGGGAATGATGTGAGTATGATCCAATGTGCTGATGTTGGTGTTGGTATAGTGGGTAAAGAGGGCAAACAAGCATCTTTAGCTGCAGATTTCAGCATTGACCAGTTCTGTTACTTGCAGAAATTGCTCTTGTGGCACGGAAGAAACTCTTATAAGCGTTCAGCGAAATTAGCCCAGTTTGTCATTCATCGCGGACTTCTCATGTCTGTTGCACAAGCAGTGTACTCTATCTGCTCGAAATTCGAACCATTGGCTTTGTACCAAGGTTGGCTTATGGTTGGGTATTCTACGTTGTACACTATGGCTCCAGTATTTTCATTAACGCTTGACTGTGATATTGACGAGCATTTGACCAAGCTTTACCCCGAACTTTATCGAGAATTGACACTCGGCAAGTCGTTGTCGTACAAGAGTTTCTTCATGTGGGTGCTTATCTCACTCTACCAGGGTTCTGTCATACAATTGTTGTCGCAGAAGTTCCATGGCATAGAACAAAAGACCTTTTTGATTATGGTGGCTCTTCTGTTTTCGGCATTGATCTACAATGAATTGATCATGGTGGGATTGCAAATCAACAAGTGGAACCGGGTTATGATGTTGACAATCATAATTACTGCCATGATCTACGTAGGATCGATCCCGTTCTTGGGCGACTATTTTGACTTGGACTACGTTACCTCGTTTGACTACAT
Organism: Meyerozyma athensensis; assembly: GCA_030564485.1. Lineage (NCBI taxonomy): Eukaryota > Fungi > Ascomycota > Pichiomycetes > Serinales > Debaryomycetaceae > Meyerozyma > Meyerozyma athensensis. The sequence continues at coordinate 120,402 of JAJLVF010000010.1, read as the reverse complement.
TTGGCAATCGGTCGTTATCTTGGTGGTAAGTTTATTGCCAGTGTGGATATCCTTAGCCATCAGCAGGCGACTCCGTCCTCCTACATATGCTAAAGTGCAACAAGACTAAACTACTGTTTACGGAGCATGCCACTATTTACAACTAATCACACACCGCATTTCATAATTGTAAGCATTAACTACTTTACCTCTGCAATCGCACAATACGACAGCCACACGCAACTGTGGCGTGATGCAGGAATCAGGGGATCCCGGACAACACTATATGTCTATACGACAACCACGTATAGCATTCATATCTACGGAGATCACAGACATGAATTGATGACCAGATCTATTGATAAGAGTCTTCCGATTTTATTGTTGATCTAAAACCGTCATTTTTCTTGCCCCTGACTACTATTGTTATCGGCTGCAAAAACCTCTGAGAGTGCATATCGGGCGCGGGCGCATTTCCCAATCTGGCGGTGGTACGATGTGGTAAGAGCTCAAACCACTACATATAAAAGCTAGGCTGCTTGATTTTAGACCCTTACCCATTTTCTGTCTTCAAAACTACTATACATGCAATCAATTCACTTTAGAAGTGTGTTAAGATCGAGACTTTTGCTCGGATACCTTGGGTTTCTGATTACTACCCCATTCTTATGGTCGTACAAAGAGCTGTTGGAAGCTCTGGATTACTTGAAGGGCAGCGCTACTCCCAGAATTTTGTTTAACAAAATATGACTTAATACTTAATGCATTTAATGAACCTATGGCCTCTATGTACATCTATTTGACCCAGTGCTTTCCGTCCAACAAGGACTTGGGCGATTGTAAACCACTTGCAACCGAGAAGATCAATTTCTTGGAGCTTATGTCCAAGTCTCCGTTCTTCATCAATTGGCCCTGGGCAAACTTGGCCATTCTTTCTTGCTCTTTGTCCAGAAACTGATCGGCTGGTCCAATGTCGAGTTCGGTGGTTTGTCCACGAACCACTTGGTTGATTTGCTCTGCAAGCTCCTGTCCGTCCACCTGGATGTTGTAGTCTGCCTGAGCAATAAATCTGTTCTTGGGAGCATCGTCCAAGGACTGGATGATGGACTTAGGCAATTTGTATGGATAGTGCGACTTGATGAGGGTATCTTTGGTAACTGACGCAACTCTGGATGCCAAACTTGGTGAAACTGACAGCACCTTTCCGTATAAGAAGGTATCAGCAGAAACCTTGGGCTCCAATGGCCCGCTGGTTATAGCTTTCTGTTGTACAGGTTTGGATGCTTGTCTGTCGGTTCTAGTTGGAGTTCGACGTTGTTTGGTTTGAGCATTTCCGCTTGGACGCGGAGTCCTACGACGGGGGTTACTCTGTGCTGCTGACTTCGAAGACCTATTTTGACGTGGAGATTGTGACTTTCCTGAGTCTTGAAGGGCGTTGAAAGCCTGATATGCCATTGGATGGTCAGTAACCTGGACTTTCTGGCTTCTCTTTCTGGACTGAGTCACACCTTGGGGTTCCGGGGCACTCGAATTTGGCTTCAGAGCTTTAGCTGAACGGGTATTAGCACGTTTATCCTCGTTCTTAGCTGCTTTTCCAGTTTGTCTTTGCAATTTCTTCGCTTGTTTCTCGGTCTCCATAATCTTCTTGGAGTTCACAGCAATCTTGTCGATCCTGTTGAGAAGATCCGACAAAAACATAGACTTGTCTCCCCCCGTGGAGTACCATCTGCGGCACGAGTTCCTGAACATGTCGATATGCACAAGTGAAAAATCGCAAAAACTCCACCACCTTGCTTACGTCAGAAATAACTGTGGATGAAGTAACAATGCTGGAGCCGGAAGACAGGGTGGTTGAAAAGGGCAGAAAACCGAGTTCCATAGTTTAAAAAGCAGCCTGCACCATTAAGGACGGGTGCAGTTACCACTATACTCGTCCCGTGTTTGTCAAGTCTACTGGTGCCCGGAATTTTGTTGTAAATCCTGGCACGAACCGTTACCCGCACACCACAACCATTCTGTCCGCCAATCACAGGCCGTCCTGGACCGGCTCCCGCGTTAGCGCTCAACGAGGGAGATTTTTCATTGGCATATATAGTCGTTTTTTTTCTCTGGATACCAGATACTTCTAGGGACTTATAAAAGAGAAACAATGTTGTCAGCTCGTCCAGTATTGCGTTCTGCTGCGAGATCTGCTGCCTTAGCCGCTAGAACTTTGCGTGTGGTAAGTATTTTTTTGGGTGAACGGTCACCATGATTTTCCGTTGTAGACAAGGATTGTGAGAGAATTGGGTATTGTTACGAACCAGGAGCGATATTAAGTGCCTGGGAAATGCCCAGGAGCAATTGTTGTGGGATTTGGGCCACGATAAGCCGAGATATTGATGGTATTAGGTGCAGTTGTTGATGAACATGCCAACAAAATAACGATTATGACGGTGCTTATGGACTCAATTATAAGCAATCAAGCTTCGTTAAGCCAAGTTTATCCACGTACTGTCTAACAGAAGTCGATTCTGTCCACCATATATCGCCGCTGGCTTGGCGCTCTCTCATTGGATGACAACCCGCCGTCCTTGTATGTTCACAAATCATTACTAACTTCCAGGCTCGTCCAGCTCAAGCTGCTGCTATTCGTTTTGCCTCCGCCAAGGCCGCCCCTACTGAGGTTTCTTCCATTCTTGAGGAGAGAATCAGAGGTGTTTCCGACGAGGCTAACTTGAACGAAACCGGTAGAGTCTTGTCTGTGGGTGATGGTATCGCTCGTGTGTTCGGTTTGAACAACTGTCAAGCCGAAGAATTGGTTGAGTTCTCTTCCGGTGTCAAGGGTATGGCCTTGAACTTGGAAGCCGGCCAAGTCGGTGTGGTGTTGTTCGGTTCTGATGCCTTCGTCAAGGAAGGTGAGACCGTCAAGAGAACCGGAAAGATTGTCGACGTTCCAACTGGTCCTGAATTGTTGGGCCGTGTCGTTGACGGTTTAGGTAACCCAATCGATGGTAAGGGACCATTGAACGCTTCTTCCTCTTCCAGAGCCCAGGTTAAGGCTCCTGGTATTTTGCCAAGAAGATCTGTCCACGAGCCTATGCAAACTGGTTTGAAGTCGGTTGACGCCTTGGTGCCAGTCGGTAGAGGACAAAGAGAATTGATCATTGGTGACCGTCAAACCGGTAAGACTGCCGTTGCCTTGGACACCATGTTGAACCAAAAGAAATGGAACGACGGTGCTGACGAGAAGAAGAAGTTGTACTGTGTTTACGTTGCTGTTGGTCAAAAGAGATCCACCATTGCTCAATTGGTGCAAACCTTGGAGAAGGCTGATGCCCTTAAGTACTCCATCATTGTTGCTGCCACTGCTTCTGAAGCTGCTCCATTGCAATACTTGGCTCCTTTCACTGGTGCTGCCATTGGTGAGTGGTTCAGAGACAACGGTAAGCACTCCTTGATCATCTACGATGATTTGTCTAAGCAAGCTGTTGCCTACCGTCAATTGTCTTTGTTGTTGAGACGTCCTCCAGGCCGTGAAGCTTACCCTGGTGATGTTTTCTACTTGCACTCCCGTTTGTTGGAGAGAGCTGCTAAGATGTCCGACGCTTTGGGTGGTGGTTCCATGACTGCTTTGCCAATCATTGAGACTCAAGGTGGTGATGTGTCCGCTTATATTCCAACTAACGTCATTTCTATTACCGATGGTCAAATTTTCTTGGAGGCTGAATTGTTCAACAAGGGTATTAGACCTGCCATTAACGTCGGTTTGTCCGTGTCCCGTGTCGGTTCCGCTGCTCAGGTCAAGGCCATGAAGCAAGTCGCTGGTTCCTTGAAGTTGTTCTTGGCTCAATACAGAGAAGTCGCTGCTTTCGCTCAATTCGGTTCCGATTTGGATGCTTCTACCAAGCAAACCTTGGCTAGAGGTGAGAGATTGACCCAATTGTTGAAGCAAAAGCAATACTCTCCTTTGGCTGCTGAGGAGCAAGTTCCTGTCATTTACGCTGGTGTCAACGGTTTCTTAGATAACATTGCCGTTGAGAGAGTTGGAGAGTTTGAGGAGGCTTACGTTTCTAGCTTGAAGTCCAACCAACCGGAGATCTTGGAGGCCATCCGTGAAAAGGGTGAGTTGTCTAAGGACGACTTGGAGAAGTTGAAGGCCGCTACTGAGTCTTTCGTTGCTTCTTTCTAAGCGACCAAGACAGTAGATTAGGCATAGACAAGATCTATATAAAAGAAGATGTTATTGTTATGTACTCGTAGAGATCGACCGTTATCGACTCCTGCAGCTAACCGCCATTTACGATTCATCTCAATGGAGCGGTCAATACACATTTCCTTGGCGAATGGAAACAGACGAGCAGTTCGAAGCTGACCTTAAATTTCTCCTTCTGAAAAGCTCCAATGAAGAGCCTAACGTCAAACTAGTCAATGCGTCAGAGAATGTGCATCCAAAGGTGAATAAGCATGAAAAAAAGGCACGACGCACCAAATATAAGCTTACTATGAAAGAAATTACGAAGGATATGGACGAGATCAGCTTTTCCAGTGATAGCCATGATGAACCATTGAATCCACAACAACTATCTAAAGGCGAAAAGACCTCAGAACACGAAAAGACAGATGAACCTACGGAAGAACTGGCGAAGAAGCTTAAAAAGAAGAGACCGAGACAGAAGAAAAAGAAGAAGCCCACGGATACCACAACACATACAGAGACTCAGGATTCCGAAACAAAAGTTGAAGGAGGTATCCCCGATGACTCGAAACCATCTGGACCGGCAAAAGCTGCACCTACAACATCAAAAATCATTCCTAAAGCACCACAAAAGAGCTTTTTAACAGCTATGGAGCCCACGAAATCCATTATCGGTTTGTCAAATTCGCAAATACTCTCGCTTCCTGTGAATGATGTAAAGCTTAAGCTTTTGATATCGTCTGGCAGTAAACATATACAAAACATCGTAAAGTTTGCCAAGAAGGAAAGTGAAGATCTATTTGAGGATTATGAACGAAAACGAGTGTTTTTCCAGCTATGCATAGATGTGGCATTGACGGAATCTATTGGTTTCAAGAAAGTAGTAAAGAAATGGCCGCAAATTATTGACTGGTTCGGTAGCTATCCTGAAATCAATTTGGCCACCACCAAGACGAGATTAACACCTTCCAACCGAGAAATCCACCAGAACAATTTTGATTATTCCATGCTCTCATTGATTGGTCATATCTTGATCTGGGGTTCGTTTTTACAACGCAGAGCGAAGCAAGTTGTTTTCACAAAGAAATACGACATATCAATGAGCGAGGTAAGAGAGTGCCTTGGAGGTGATTTCTTATGGGATCGACTCTCTCAGCATCCAAAAATGAATGCAAAAAGATGGAAGCATGTTATCAAGTATCGTCAAAATTTTCCATTCGAAGTCAATCAGTTTATGATGGTATTGCGATTCATGAAAGTTGACGACTTTAGTAGCTGTAGTGATGAAGATTAGCTTAGGCTTGCATATACATATATTTTTTCCGTTGTGCTGCGAAATATAAATCATGGAGTTTATCGTGCTTTCTAGTAACTGGCTCGCTGGACCATACTCTTCGAGGTTTGATAACCTTAAAAAGGTGATTAACAAGTCTTACAACAAAGCAAGATTCAAATATGGCATAATTAAAACCCCTAGGATCAACAGTAAAGTCTCCATTTATGACAATTTCAGGGTCCAAGGTGATAGCGAGATAAGTATTTTACTTCTTCTCGGTGCTGAAGAACAGTTCAAGAAGTTCAGGGAAGAGGACAATTACTTCCGAGCATTTGAGCCTTCTTTTTCATGGGAAGAGGCTAATGACTGTAATATTCCTGAAAAATATCTTTCGCAACTTGTGTTCAACGAGAACACACCAGTGAAGTTGACTTACTATGATCTGAACGAACCGTTCACAGCAGAACAAGCGAACCGCATCATTGGAAGCGTAGGATTCAAATCATACAAGGGTGCAGAGGCAGATTCAAGTACTAGAGAACTTGAAGTCACCGCCTTTACGTCTTTCATGAGAAGGTCAGCTCCAACCATGTTAGAGTTGGCTATAAAACACTACTTAAAACTTGAAGGCGGTCCCCATAAGGATTTGCATGGAGAGTACGAGAAGGTAGTCCTACATGCTGAAGTCATAAAGGAACACAATCTTGTCCAGTACTACGTGAACGCCTGTTCTTTCGAACAGGCTGATAAACCAGAAGTACTCATACCTATTGTTTCGGCTGCTAATAGTGGTATATTCGAGGACAACCTCGAGGCATATCAGGATTTCCATATTTGTTCTCTATATAGAGCAATCAAGGTTAATTAATTAGCCTTACAATCTACTAGACTTGTAGCCGTTTGTAGAGATCCACTCTTGAATGGCCTTGGAATCTCTTTCAACCCAGGCAATCTTACTATCCAAAGCTTCCAAGGATTGAGCCAAAGACTGGTCAAATCCAGCAGTGTCTCTAGACTTGAAGAATTCTTCAACATTCTTTTTGTCTTCGACAGTACCCAAACCACGAATTGCCACACCAACAGCACTACCCAACATGGACAATCCAGGAGGCAAGAGGGTGTAGATCTTGTCCCAGTTTACAGTGAACCATTTCCACATTTGTTGTGCAGCCGCTTTGTCAACGGTACAACCAACCATGGCGTAAAGCATATCTTGTTGCTTGATAACGTCGGAATTCAATGACAAATCCAACAATTTAGCACGCAATTCGGGGTCAGGGGTACGACCAAGCACTCTCAAAGCTGCTAATTTTTCTTCAACCGACAGTGGTTTCAAGTAAATTTGGTAAAGCTGCTCAAAACCTTCCTTACCACCGGTCTTAGCCACCACAGTGAAGATGGCAGTTCTAGAGTTGGGGTGGAAGGCAGTCTTATTACCATTAACGTAATCTTTGAATGCCTTCTTAGAGTAAGCCACGATTTCCTCTTGGTCAGCTCCAGCGGCCGAAGCAAAGAAGGACAGCTTAAGTTGTTGGCTAGCAAAGTCATCAGAATCCTTGAAATCCCAACCAACTTCATGCAATTGTTTGTTAATCAAGTCTCTGGTGAATGCCTTGAGAGCATCACCGACATCTTCGGATACATTCTGGAATGTGTTTCTCACGGAAGCAACACTTGACAAAATAGTATCCCACACCACGTAGTTCTTTTCCTCAGTCCATGATCTAACCAAATTGAGCAAGTCGGTGGTAGGAATATAACCTGAGACCGACAAGGACTTGGCATCAGCTACCAAACCCACTCTGTCTTCAACGGACAATTTGGAGGGTGAAGCACCAAGTTTAGCCCATCTCGACTGTTCGTATGAAGTTCTGTAAATACCAGTTTGACCACTGTTAAGTTTGAAGAAGTCATCAGACGTTTTCAATTTGAAAGTCTTACTTCTGGAGTCCAAGACTAAAGACCTATCAGTTCCATCGCTTGTCTTAACGTTCAAGAACACAGGATACAAGTTGGTATTTTCATCAGGCTTGACATCAGCAGAAGTGAGGTATCTGTTCTGAGTGACGGTGATTTCATCGCCGTTCTCTTTGACATCAATAATTGGATAGCCGACCTTCTTCGTCCAGATGTCCATCACCTTCACGACATCTTTACCACTTGCCTCACTCAAAGAAGCCCACAAGTCAGAAGTTTGAGTGTTACCCCACTTGTGCTTCTTCAAGTAGTTTGAGACACCTTTAATAAAAACATCTTCACCCAACCAATCAGCAATCATCTTCAACAATGACGAACCCTTCGAGTAAGAGATGCTGTCAAAAATCTGGTTGATCTGGTCTGCTCTCTGCACAGGTACTTCAACGGGGTGAGAAGACCTCAAAGCGTCCAAAGCCATTGCACCTTGCAAAGTGTCGCTGACGTAGGATTCCCAAACCTTCCATTCGGGATACAACGAGTTACAAGCGAACCAGGACATCCAAGTAGCAAAGCCCTCGTTCAACCACAAGCCATCCCAGAAGTCCATGGTCACCAAGTTACCGAACCATTGATGGGCCAATTCGTGCATCACAACCTCAGTGACTCTTGTCAATATATCAACACCGGTGTTCTTCGTGTCAATCAACAAATCAGCATTTCTGAATGTGATGAGACCAAAGTTTTCCATGGCACCAGCAGAGAAATCGGGAATAGCGACCAAATCACACTTTGGCAATGGGTAAGGAATGTCAAACGCTTTGTCAAAGAACACCAATGTCTTGGCAGTGATATCAGCCGCATACTGACCCAAGTGCTCAGAGCCTGGAGTGGCGTAAACTTTAATAGGCACTCTGTAGGAATTGTTCTCGACATATCTCAAGTCTCCAACAATAAATGCTACGAGATAGGTGGACATCAAAGGCGTAGTGTTGAACTCCACCTTCTTACGATTGTTGTCCAAAAGCGTGGTAGACTTCTCGTCCATGTTCGACAAGCACACGAAGTCTTTGTCAGCTATTAAAGCGATGTCAAACTGTGCCTTCAATGCTGGTTCATCAAACGATGGGAACGCCCTACGACAGTCCGTAGGTTCCATCTGCGTAGTAGCCAAGTATCTGGTGGTACCGTTGTCATTGTAGGACGAACGGTAGAATCCAGCCATCTTATCATTAAGTATACCTGTGAAATTGATGTTGAGATGAACGGTAGAGCCCTCGGTGATGGTGTCCGTAAGCTGAAAAGTGGCAGTTTGCTCTTTTTCGTCATACTCGATGGACTTCACAGCCACATCATTGACATTAGCATCGTGGATGGTGATTTCCGTGGAATTGAGAGTGATGGAAGAGGACAGCTGGTTGACAGCCAACTTGATGGATTCCTCACCTTTGAAGGTGAAATCGGTGAAGTTGGGCTCAAAAGTGAGCGAATATTTGAGCGGCTTAACATTCGTGGGAAGCACTTCTCTAGAAGGTGCAGAGGCACCAACTTCTATATTGTTCAATTGACACATCAGACGAGCACAATAGTTTCGGCGAGTCCAAAGTCGCCGCGGGGGACGAACCGCACGAACACCCAGCCAAAGCCACGAATGCGCGAGCCTTGCAATGAGAGGCATGGGTAGATCGGGCGTATCTTGGGGTTATATTTCACAAAAAGCTTAATTGTAGTCTCGTTGACTATTAATTAGCCGCTTTATCCACCCACTTTGCACAAATTATTTATGCAATAATCGCTACGCTAGTAGATTCGTGGTAATCACTAGTGATTCACAGTGCTAATTTTCGTTGCATATGGGTGCGAAATTCTGAAAATAGTTCCGCAACGTTCACCCTACCAATTGGACCAATTGCAGTGGGAGACCCCAAAAAATTAGAAAACCAGTACCGCCATATTCACCACACTCACTTCCAGCTTCGAATTGATCGAAAGCTCTTAGTCCTTCTTCCCGGTCGTCAAGTCCGTCAACCACTCTTCATTGCTACGCTTACATAAGCTCCACGTCGCCGCCATTTCATTTTGCGTTCACAACACTAAACATCCGCCATGTCTCTCCAGGACCTTATTCCTGTGGTAAACAAGCTCCAGGATATTGTGACCACTACCCAGCTTGCAGACTTGGATCTTCCCATTCTTGCGGTTGTAGGTTCTCAATCATGTGGAAAATCATCGGTGTTGGAAAACATCGTAGGCAAAGACTTTCTTCCTCGAGGCACTGGTATTGTGACTAGAAGACCGTTGGTGCTCCAGCTCATCAACATCAAGGAGAACGATGTCAGAAAGCTGAGGGAAAGAGAGGAAGATGAATCTGACGTCGATTTGGAAACACACTTGCGTCGCAAAGCAGGTGGAAAGAAAGACATCAGTGAATGGGGAGAGTTCTTGCATATTCCCAAGAAGAAGTTCTACAACTTCCACGACATACGCAGCGAAATCGAAAACGAAACCACTAGAATTGCTGGCGAAAACAAGGGTATTAGCAGAATCCCTATTAACTTGAAAATCTACTCTCCCCACGTATTGAACTTGACGGTGGTGGATCTCCCGGGATTGACCAAGATTCCCATTGGAGACCAGCCTACTGACATTGAAAGACAAACGAGGAGTCTCATTCTGGAGTATATCTCCAAGCCAAACTGTATCATCTTGGCTGTTTCTCCCGCAAATGTGGATTTGGTCAACTCAGAGTCCTTGAAACTTGCTAGACAAGTAGACCCTACCGGTAAGAGAACAGTGGGTATTTTGACCAAGCTCGACTTGATGGACCAAGGTACAAACGCTTTAGACATCCTCAAGGGCAAAGTTTACCCCTTGAAACTTGGATTTATCGGTATTGTCAATCGGTCTCAACGGGATATCTCAGAGAACAAGCTGTTGGAAGATTCGCTTTACGCCGAGCAGCAGTTCTTCGCCAATCATGCATCGTACAGAACCATGTCCAACAAATGTGGTACAAGGTACTTGGCCCAAACTTTGAATAAAATCTTGATGAACCATATCCGTGACCGTCTTCCTGACATCAAAGCCAAGTTGAATACTCTCATGGGTCAAACCGAGCAGGAGTTGGCAGCTTACGGCGATACACCAGCAAACTTAAATGGTTCTCAAGAAGGTCGTGGAGCCTTGGTGTTGAGTTTGATGACCAAGTTTGCAAACAGCTTCGTCAACTCAATCGAGGGCACTTCCATGTCTGAGGTTAGCACCAAGGAGCTCTGCGGTGGAGCTCGTATCTATTTCATTTACAATGAAGTGTTCGGATCTCAATTGGCAGCCATTAATCCAACACACAACCTCTCGATCCATGACATAAGAACTGCCATCAGGAATTCTACAGGCCCCCGCCCCTCTTTGTTTGTGCCAGAGTTGGCTTTCGATTTGCTTGTGAAGCCACAAATCAAACTACTCCTGGAACCAGCTCACAAGTGCGTGGAGCTTGTTTATGAAGAATTGATGAAGATAGTCCATAACGTATGCTCAAGTGGTATTGGAGTCGAATTGAACAGATACCCACGTCTCCAAAGCAAACTTATTGAAGTTGTTTCGGACTTGTTGAGGGAGAGATTGGGCCCAACTATCAAGTACGTGGAACTGTTGATCGAAATCCACAGTGCTTATATCAATACTAACCACCCCAACTTTGTTGGTGCTGCGAAGGCTATGAGCATGGTTGTTGAAGAGCGTCAACGTCAAATGGAGTACGAGCTGAAGGACAAATTGAAATTGGCTAGCGAACGAATTCTCAACGGTCGCAAGAGCGATGGTGAACTGACTAGCGAAAGTGAAAAGGATAGCGATGGCTTGGATATCAATGAAGTCGATGATGTGATTAAGCCGGTGAAGCATAAGAAAACTGACTCGAGACAGAATGGATCATTAAAGTCAGACTCCACACCAACATTGACTGGTGCTACTCCACACGATTCATACTTGAACTACTTCTTTGGAAAGGACCCTATAACACATCAACAATACCTCCAGACCCAAGCACAACTTAACCCTACTCCTTTCAAATTCCCTCAGCAACATGAATCAACCTTGAAATTCAACTCCAACTTTGTACCCAACGATTCTAACGGCTCAATTTCTCCAGAAATGAAAGAGTTAAGCCTCAACGACCTGTTTGACAGTGATGAAACCATTAATGAACTTAGCGAGCGTGAACAGCTTGAGTGTGAACTTATCAGACGGTTGATTATCTCGTACTTTAGCATTGTTCGAGAAATGATCCAGGACCAAGTTCCCAAGTCGATCATGTGCTTGTTAGTCAACTACATCAAGCAGCATATCCAAAACCGGTTGGTGGTGAAACTTTACAACGATGTTATGTTCGATGATTTATTACAGGAAGATGAAACAATACAATTGGAGAGAGAAAAATGCGTTGATTTGTTAAACACCTATCGCGAGGCATCCAGAATTATCAGTGACGTCGTCTAAACTATAGAATGGTTATCGTGGCGGGCGGCTATATACATATATGCTGATACCTTGAGGGAGGATCATGTTTTTTCGAGATATTGTATACTGCGACTCCTTCTTATCTGATACTAGGCTGTCGTCATCAGGGTCCTGCTTGAAAGTATACTTTGTTTCTCTTGTTAATAGTTCAGTATCACATTTCGAAAAATGAATGTTTCTTTGTTCAATATACTCGTGGTCTCGTGTTCGAAGAGCACCAAGGTGAAATCGTAATTGCAACATCAATAGTATTGGTACTTTGACATAACATTTCCAGTCCGTTTTATCGAGCACAAACTTCATCTGGGCATTTTTAGAAGTCGAATAATTGATTTCCAGCCTCAAAAGTACATCCATCAACGCTTGCTGTATATCAGTAACGAGTGAATTGAGATCGACATTGGAAAGACGGATAATATTTATTCGTGAAAGATGAAGGATGGAACGCTGATTGACCGCCACAACTGCTGCCTTTGTAGAGTCTAAAAGTTTTCTCCTATGAACAAACACTCTTATGGGGAATGCATCTCTTGGTCCCACAGATATGTAAGATAGTGTTGGCATGAGAATAAAATCGAGTGAGAACTGCGTACTGACAAATTGAATAATATGAAAGATTGATAAATTCGAATAAAGTACATCAACATCAATAAGAAACCAGAGCATAGAGGTCAATTCTGGAAGGGGAATACCCATCCACCAAATTATAATCTACAATGTGACCGATATGTACAAGAAATGGGTATACCTAGAATATCAATAGAAAGCATTCTTTTTACAGGGAGAGAAAACAGGAGCACAGTTTCCACTGTAACTAAAGGTTTTCAGTACTAATATGCTTTCAACTGTACCCTTTGAACTTGGATGGGATATTGCTCCGTCATATGCATACTGCATAATCGCCCACATTCAAGCACAAACTAACAGAAATAACTCAAAACGCTCATACTTCAAGTACAATTGAGCAACATTTTCTTCAAAAATAAAAACGATCTCTACAACGGTGAGTGGCTTGCTATTGTGAATCGGTACCTTATCTATTAATATCCTGCAGGTGGCCGCACCACCTGGCTAAAAAGTCGAGACGTACTGTAGCGGGGTTTCATGTTTTCCAGGGGACTTCTCTCGTTCTGGGTACCTATCGTGGTATTCATATGTGTGGTTATTCTGACAATACGCATGTATCAAGTACAGAGCAAACCCACTTCCATCATTAAACCACAAAAAGGCTACGCTAGAATTGTTCATGAGGACCAGGCGTTTGAATTCACAAAAGTAACCTTTATCAATAACGATGCTGGTATACCTCTCAGCGACAATTCGTTACTCGTAGTGGCCACAATTGCCAATCTGGAATCGTATGGCTCGGGCCGTAAGTTTGACGATTTTTTAACAACAATTCAGTCTTTCGAATACGAGCCCAGTGCAATCACCTTGGGCTTTTACTTTGGCGATCGAGCTGAGTTCGATGCCGTAGACTCCTATTTCAGGGAGTACTATGAGCTTATAAAGAAGGGAAAAATCGGTGGTTCCACCATTAATAAAGTGACTATTATGGTTGCTCCATTTTTGGAAAAAGACTACCAGTCGATCGACAGGAGCCAAAGACACAGTGACCACGTTCAAAGATTGCGCCGGCGAAATATTGCCCGTACCAGGAATTTCGCTTTGTTACACTCTCTCGTTGAAGAGCGCTATACCTTATTCATGGATGCCGATGTTGTCACTATTCACAATACTGACATGATTCACCGATTCATCGCCTCTGAGAAGGATATTATCGTACCACGTATTATCCGTGGAGGCAACAATGATTACGACAGAAATTCGTGGGTCGGAGAGAGGACTGTTCCAAACGAAGAACAATTTGCCAAGATGGACAACAATGAATGGGAAAACTGGGATTACGTTCCTCGAGACGTGCCCGGGAAAATGGTTCATTTCAAAGACTTGGTTGAACTTCAAAAGGATGCACCTGCGGAAGATGACTCCAGAAAACCAGATTATATCGTGGAACTTGATTCTGTCGGTGGTGCCATTCTTTTCGCAAAATCCATGATATACAAACAGGGAGTACTTTTCCCTCCAAACTATATCATCGGTACTACGTGGAAGCGTCTTGAAGGCTACGATGGCATTGAAACCGAAGGTCTCTGCTACATTGCCAAATCGCTCAATTACAAGTGTTGGGGTATGCCAAACATGGTTGGCCAACACGTTGACTGATGGACCACAAATTTATAGATGTGTTCAACAGTGTTCTTTCTATTCTTAAAACAAAAGTTTCATTAATGTACATTATTACCTTGACCAAAGAGAGTTAACGAACGTGCAACCCACGATGTTAATATTGATTCTCGCATTCGCGAATTTTTCGAATCACTATGACTTTGGGAGATGAATTGGCCCCATACTTGACCCACGGTGAAGCATTTAGGGCATTGCATATATCTACTGTCACATATGAGTCTAAGGATTTTATATGTATCCGTAAGAGTTTAAAATCATCGTCAAAAACTTATAAGAACAAGCATTTCCTAGCATTGATCGATGCAGACCATCAGATAATCCTCGGTCTAGAACTCTATGTGTACCTCATATGCTCGGAAGAGAAGACAATTCATCAGATATTTGTGTCCAAAGCCGATACTACAGGCCTATCAAAATATAAGGTCAAGGTAGCTGACATCGTGCAAACCATGATAAGACATGTTGATAATATACAAATCGAAGAGTACACAAAGGACGTGGAGAGTAAGAAGTCAGCTACAGATATCAATCAATCTGAGGATACATTACCCGTGGTTTCTGCTATCAAAGATTTGGCGAAGCAATTGCAATCCAATCCATCATTCTACCGAGATATGGCGCTTAAAAAGGTGCACGAGTCCAAACCATTAGAAGTATCCGACAATATCATACACCGAATTTCACTTTTTACAAGGTCTTCCGACCAATACTTATTTCCTGACTCGTCAGAGAACAAAAATAAGCACATAATCAATGGGAATCAACTATTGCGATGGTGGATCAGCATTTTAGACAGCGTAGCTCATTCGCTGCAAGAATGGCAATGTTGTATTACCATACCTGGCTCTGATGATGAGTCGATTCGTAAATTCACGTCCAATACTAAAAATTCATGGAAGGTTGGCTCAATATTTGAAGCTGACTCCACAACATCGGCTATTTACGCCATTCCATTGTTGCCTGATGATCCGAAGGGGCGGTTTCTCGAACATTTGGTGGTGGAAGGACGCCATAAAACAGTGAGCGCAAAAGCTTTTTGGGATGAGCTAGGCTACCGTCAGGAATTTCGAATTGGTAATGTTGTCGGTATAATAGGTTGCGAGCTGTCAGAGATCCATGGAAAAAATCGTCTAGCGAATTGCATTAAGCGGTCACGGTACCGTCAAGTCATCAGGGCCATAAAACGTACAGACTTCAGCGATAGTGGAGATGTGCGACAATTGGTGAGTACCGAGATTCCGGACTTGGTTGGCGATGTCTATGAGGAGATCACAGGGACGAAAGCAGTTGAGAAGAAAGAAACAAGCAAAAGAACATCTCCCGTGGTGAACAATATATCGGGCTTAGTCAAGCGCAAAAAACAATAGAGGTTACACCAAAAAGCGCAACATTCGAAACTGGAGCTGCACAGCATGCATCATCGATCTAAGAACACTTTTGAGTGCTCTCCAGTGCATACGAAATAACACGAATGTTACTGACCTATAGACTGGACCAGAGCGTGTAAGAATCTTGCGGAGAAGCATAATAGAAAGAATTTGCAGCCAGTCGCACAAATAGAGTCAAGGAATGAGCCTCGCTGCAAAGAGACAAAACTGAGCCAAATAGATTATATTAAATGTAATGCTTGTAGAGAAAGACTAAGAAGACAAACACATCAGAATGAGTTGAATATAAAAACCTTGTAAGATGCTAATTAGAGAATTTAATAATAATTATAGGTATACATGGCAGATAATTCGTAATGTACCATGTTCTTATCAACTAACATACCTGTAATGGACAAATTGGGACCAAAGCTGCGGTGGTCTTCCATCGTATAAGACAGCCCCTTTTCACGGTCGCAACCGTTTCGGAACTACTCCGGCTAGACCTTTGGGGCTATGCTATATGCAAACTCGTGCCTTTCATATTCCCCCGCGCTCATGAAATGAATCAAATAAAAGTTTCAGCACTGTGAAAGCTCCACGTAGAGTTTTACTGAGGATAGCCAGTGAGCGTTTTAGAAATATTATTAGAGTCGGAAAATATTCCGAACATCAAAACATAAACAGGTTCTTGAATTGTTTCAGATTTCTCTAGATCACCATCATGTCTTCTCAAAGTCCGGAACTCAAGCAGGTTTCTACAATTAACAATGATATAAGAATAGGACGAGGCTCTGTCAGTGGTAAATCAGTACAGTCCAGCAGTCTCTCTAACTCCAGAAATAATAGATCACCTAATCCTCCGACAAAACGATTGTCTCATGAACTTCACACGGCGCCACAGTCTCCAGAAATGTCTAGTGAGAGGGTGTTTGATTTGATGGAGAAAGAACAGGATAAGATTGTGGTGAAGATGACCCGAGAAATCAGTCATTTACAGGAGGAAATCAAGGCATTGAGAGCACAAGCGAATCCACGCAGTCGAAGATCATCTTCAATCTCATCTAATGCATCGCTAGAATTACCAAGAGGGGATGCACTTACGAGCACTTTAATCAGAAGGCTGTCTAGCAGCTCACAAAGTGGCCAGCTCCCTCAGAACCATGTTCAGGATATTTTACATGAAAATGCATTGTTAAAGCACGAGAACGAAGTATTAAGGCGAGAGATCGATTCATTGAAGACAGCAATGCGCCGTTAACCTGGACCATGTCTATTTTTATCTCATGTACATGTGAGGCACTTTTGCGCTGCCTTTCTTTTTGTGGCTCTCATGCATTTTTCTACAAGCCCAATGTATTTATTGAACGCTTTCATGCTAACTTGCGCTGCGGCGCTGATAATTCCTAGAGGCGTGTCTCCATTCTTGTCAAAAGCCATTGAACCCCGAGCTCCATTCCCCAAGTGGCTCACAGACTTCACTGGTTTGACCGAATGGCCGGGACTCAGTCCGCCATATATACCTCTTGATTTCATTAACTTCTCGGTTGTACCGCCTGTTCCGCAGCATGACCAAGCGCAGTGCTCTACTTTGTTTCGAGACTCCTGCTCGTTTGACTGTTTCAATTGTATTTCCTTTGACGATGTCTACACCTGCCCACAATTGTCACAAACTTTTGATGATGGACCATCTCCAGCAACAACCAGGCTCTTGGAGAATATCAATACTAGGACTACGTTTTTCACTCTCGGAGTTAATGTTGTGCAATATCCTGATGTTTATCGTCAGATTGTTCGTGCTAAACATGTGGTTGGATCGCATACTTGGTCCCACAAGTTTCTTCCCAGTTTGAGTAATGAAGAGATTGTAGCCCAAATAGAATGGTCTATATGGGCTATGAACGCAACCGGAGGACACATTCCCAAATGGTTCCGACCTCCATACGGCGGAGTTGATAATCGAGTCAGATCCATTATTCATCAATTTGGCATGCAAAGTGTGTTATGGGACTTTGACACTTTTGACTGGAAGCTCTTAGACCTGGGACATGGCAGAGATGAAGCTGAGATATACCGTGACGTCACCAAGTTCAAACTGGCCAAGAATAATCGAGGCTTAATTTTAGAGCATGATGCAGTTATGAGGACCGTCAACATTGGAATCGAAGTCAACAAACTTGTCGGCCCCTTACAACTTACGGTTCCACAGTGTGTAGGCGGAATTGACTACATAAAGCAGTTTAACTAAACAATATGATTGCTAATAAGTATGAATACAAAAAATGAGTAAAAAATAGGTAAGCGTCTTGCTTAGCCTCACTCCGTAATAACGAAAGCAAACAATGAATCGAGTGAGTAGGGTGCAAGATTAGGAAGTTTAGGCAGAGGCAGTGACCACGGGGGTATTCTTGCTGGATTCAGCGGCACCGTTCAAGAGCTCCTGTCCCTTGGCGGTGGCTTGTTCAACTCTAGGCTTGATACCGTTCTTGGCATCAGCAATGAAAGAATCAGCTTTGCTCTTGGTGGTTGTAGCAACGTCGACCACGTAGTCTTGGGTCTGGTTTCTCAAAGGTTGGATATAGCTGTTATTAACGTCTTGCACCAACTTGATCAAGGTGTTGTAAGAAGCAACGGCCTTCTTTTGCAAGTTACCAGAGACATTCTCCAAAGCAGCAACTTCCTTGTTGTAGCTTTCAGAAACAGTGTTGGTGACTTCAGTAGACTTGGAGGTAGCCAATTGCTTAGAACGGGAGTAGGTTTCGTTAAGAATCTTGAAGAACTTAGAGATCTCAGATGATTCCTTCAACTCCTCAAGCTTGAAAGTAGCCTTGTTCTCGGTGGCTGAGCTAGGCAAGTATTTGTCCACAGTGTTGTAGATGTACGAGTTGGCCGGTGCCAAGTACTTCTTCTCCACAGTAGACACTGGGTGGAACTCATTGGCCCTATCCACAACCAGGTCGACTCTGGACAACACCACCAGGTCGACTTGAGTGTCAACCCAGGTCAAGTTTTCCTTGACAATAGGGAATGGAGCAACGAAGTTGGCAAAAACAAAGCCGGTGATGAGGTAGACTTGTTGGTAGACGTAGCTAATCAAGCTGTAAGACAAGGCGTAATCCTTAACACCCTTGACGATAGGGTAACCAGCAACGTGCTCAACAGACTTGAAGCTGAGTTGCTTAGAGGCGATTTCCTTGGCCATTGTGTTCTATGTGTATAAAGTTCCGATAAAGTAAAATGCACCTATGAGGCGATAGTATTTAAATGACCTGTAAGAAAAATAACAGGAGCTTGGCCGATCCGAAGTTACCACAAAAGATGGTAAAAGTGTGTAGCACGGGTGCGGCTTGAAAGTTCTTATCAGCTAAAATGCGACAAGAATAACAGTAATAAATAACAGTAGGGAAGTTGAATTGATTTTACTTTTTAAAAGTATTTATCAAAGATTAACAAATTGGATCAATAGCAACTTTGCTTTCACAGAGGATGAGCCACATTCTTATATATTGGTATTGACATGCACGGAAAGCATCGGTGAGCAAAATGCATCTTGCATGTGAAATTTGCCCTCGCAGCCATTACCTAATAATGCGCGTCCGGTTCCCGATATGCGCTGTTTTGTGGATATTTTAAAAAAATCCAAGTAGCATGCAGTCTCTTATGTGGTGCAATAACTATTGTCCAAACGTGGTGCGGCGACAAGTTTTTTTCGTAGAGTACACATAAGGTCCACTACATGAAATATTTTTCACTTCAAAGCGGAATGTGTAAAGTAGACTTCTAACCTTTACATCGATGCCGATCACAGCAAAAGCAAACTGTATACTTTCTTTTGCAAATCACATTGCTAGTTTATTTTCGCTTCGTCAAGGACTTCCGAAAGGCCGCACCTATCTTGCATATCCCGAGATGCCGAGGCGGACCGGACTGGTAAACTATGCTTCAGGTACCGAGAGAGGATCTTGAAGAGTATCGGGAATGTGCGTCAGTCCGCATATGCTGTATATACCCAGCATGCCTGTAGACCAGCAAGTTTTTCGATGTCAAGGTTGCGGCCATCTGTGGAGGAATCAATACTTTTGCTGCAGAAAGGGTACCCTGTGCGGGCTATTGACTACATATTTGTCAACGCTTACGTCACAGGGTCAAAATTAGAGCACTGTGCATGTGAACAAGTACGGCTGAATAGAATATACTGAATTGGTCTACTTACTGCTGTTTACATTCTGGGGGTTGTTCCTTGGACTTGGCAGCATCGTCCTCGTCGTCTTCCTGGTCGCTGTCTTCCTCTTCTTCTTCCTCGGTGAATTCTTCCTCCTCATCGAAGTCTTCTGGATATCCAAACTCCACAGCATCGCCAGTGAACCAGTCCACGGCTCGGGGGATCAAGCGATCCTTGATTTCTTCTCCGAGCTGGTAGTCCAATTCCAAACGGGCCTCCAAGTCATCTTCCTCCTCGTCTTCCTCGTCTTCGTTTTCTTCGTCTTCGTCGTCCTTTGCGGGAGGCTTAGGTGGGTCGAAAAAATTGAAGAAACTCTCGGCCGGGGTCAATTTCTCGATTGTCCGGGTCTGCTTGGTGGTCTTGTTTCTCTGCTTCCTGCGCTCGATGTTGATGGTGACGTTCTGTTCCCTCAGCTTCCAGTTGATTTCGCAGCCGTCCGCATGGTCGTACACAAAATCTCCCGAGTATCCCAACTCCGCCTGGTAGTGGTACGTCTTGGTGAGTATGCGGTTGCTGAAGTACTCGTTGTCGGCAAACTCAAAGATCAATTCAAATCCGGGGGTGTCCAAGTACTCCATGCGCACATCCACCAAGCTCTGGAGAATGTCGCTGTCTCTATCGGTGATGGTTTCAGAAACAGTAGAGAGGTTTTCCAACGCAGTGAGCCAGAATCCCGGTATGCCCGACGTGGCTGCTTCCTCCTCTTCCTCTGGTTCCTCGTCGTCCTCTTCTTCGTCTTCCTCTTTCAAGGCGGCGCCTTCTTCAATTTCCTCCTTGGTGGGCTCAGCATCGCCGTTCACCAACTTCTTTCTTCTCTCGTACAACGGCTCGTACTTCTGGAAGTACTTCTTCTCCAACTCCAACAATTCTTTCTGGAACTGCGCTTCCAATCCCATCTGCTTTTGCTGCACGGCCTTCAATCCAAGCACTCTTTGCTTCACAGCTTTGGGCAACAGGTCGATATAGCCGCTCTGTTTCCCTACCAATGTACCAAGCTTGCCCTGAATCATGGATAACAACGCGGGGTTGTTGGCAAGTTGTCCGCCCAACTTGCTGGAATCCTCCTCGGTGATTGTGGACACAGTAGGTGGTTGTGACCGCAAAAACGAATTCGTTACCGACGAAGGGGTGTTCTGGGGTGTCGGAGCCTTGGAGATATCTCCATGTTTGCTTCTTGCTGACATGCTGTTCGAAATAAATTGTCGCTCATCGTTTAAATCGCGTCTTGGCTGCGCACGCCGGGGCTAGAAGGGGAAAATGCAGCAGAATGGGTGCGAATGAATAAGATAATGTAGGGATGTGTATGGTCTTGGGTTGGATGCGTTGGCCAATGCCCGTAGTCCTTCTACTTGTTTGCTGTACAACTTTCAAATATCATTAATAAATACTTACTCTACGGGAATCGATGACTCCGGCAACTCCACTGTGGAGTCGGTGATGTCGTCATAGTTTCCATCAAGATATCTCTCAATATCTTCCTTGCGGGCCTCCCATTCTTCAACCTGGGACAACTTGCTTTCGATGTCCTTGATTTCGTTATCGATGCTCTGCAAGTTCTCTTCTGAGGTCAAGTCCTGGAACTCCCAGTTGGCGGCGTCTCCTTCATCGTTCTTGATGGTGAGCAAGAAGTCGTGGTACTTCATCAACAATGGTCTGTGCGACAAGGTGATAAATGTAATCTTCTTCTTCTGAAGCAACTCGAAAAGATAGTCCTCAACATCGGTGGAGACAGCATTGGTGGACTCGTCCAAAATGACAAACTTGGGGTTCTTGAATAAAACCCGAGCAATACTCATCCGCTGCTTCTCGCCTCCACTGAACACATCCTTCCAGTCCTTCTTGACGTTGAAGTTGCCCTCTCTGGTCAAGAGGTACTCTAACTTGACTTCGCGCAAAATATGGTACAAGTGGTCGTCATTGTACCCCATTTCAAGCATCTCGTCGTAGCTGTATGGGTATATGATTTGGTCACGGAGGTTACCGTTGGTGAAGTAGGTCTTCTGGGGGAGGTAGAAGATCTCCTCATCACTGGGCTTTGAAAGAAGCCCGTAGTACAATGGCCACAAACCAGCAATGATTCTAGCAACCGAGGTCTTACCACATCCATTGGAACCCAAAATCAACATGTTTTGTCCCTGGGTGATGTGGGCATTCATTTGGTCGACCAATTTCTCTCCTTCAGATCCATCGCTGCTAGGAATGATCACTGGGAGGTTCTCAAATCTAATACCATTCTTGTAGTTGCTTTGAATGGTACCACGAATATCAGTAGGACCCAACTTGGAATTGTAGCTGAATGTAGGCAGGTGTACCTGATGCAAATTAGTCAACAAGTTGAAGACCCTGTCGGTGTATCCTGTGAGTTCAGACACATCCTTGATCGAATACATCAATCTCGAACCAGCATCGGCTAAGGACAACATCAATCTCTTGTTGATGATAAATTGTCTCATGTTTTGTCTTTCATTTACAGCGCTCTGTTCCTTTCTGGACTCACTGGGCCAGATTTCGTCCAAGAAAACTGGGAGACCAGCAAACACATAACCCCAAGCTGACCAAGTATACTTCAAGATGTAATCTTCCAAAACTGAGTACCAGAACGAAATGTTAATCTCCTTGTTGATATGGCCTACAAGTTTTTGGAAAACCTCGTTCAACTTTCTCTTTTCGATGAGGGAACCTTTGTAGAAACCAATCTCTTCACAATTGGTGATCAAGTTCAAGTGTTGGTTGTAGTATTGGCCCTCCAAATGCGTTCTATTAGATGACAACTTTCCAAAGGCTGGAGTGTTCATTTTCAATACCATTGCGGTCAAGAAGTAGTTGGCAAAGATACCGACAATGGCTCCAGTTCCTAAATTGTCACGCAAGTAAACTGCAAAGAACACAATATCTATCATTGGCTTACCCATGCTCGAGAAGAGACCACAGATAGAATCACAGAACTTGGCCACGTCGTTAGTGATGTACTGATCTATGTTTTCAATCTCAGAGCTGTTGAATGAGATCTTATAGTACGTCATGACCTTATCCAAATAGATGTCGTGGATGTATCTGGTCAAGTTTGTTCTGAAACTCAAGGACAATCTCGATGTCAAGTACTTGATAGCGGCATTAGTGTATGACGCAGGGAATGCAATCAAAAGCCAGTAAATCAAGTCACGGGCAAACTTCTTACCATTACCTCCAATCAAGTTCTTCACAAGTTGACCGTCAAGTTTGGCCACGAGTAACGAGAGCCACGTTCTCAAAATCAAGAAGAAGCACTGCGACAAAAGAAGTGAGGTGTTCTTAGAGTAGAACCGGGGAATCAATATTCTCCACATGATTCTCAACTGGTTCAAAAACTTGGAGTTGAACAACTTGTTTTGCAGTTTGAACTTCTGGTCAATAAGGAAGTTCTTGTAAAGATACTTATCGGCTGCGTATTGATCATTATTTGGTTTGGGGATGATAATACGAGTAGTTCCGTTTCTACCTGAAGGAATAAATATTTCTCTGGATCCGTTTTTAAGAATCGTTGACGATTGCCGAATTAACGCCGGACGGTTGTTTCTCCGATTCAACTGGGCTTCACGGATTTGGTTAATGATGCTACGGAGAGTCAAAAGAACTCCAAAACCGGCAGTTGACACAAGCGTACCCAAAAACAAAATGACCGGACGAGACTTGTAATTTATCTTCACCTTGTTATCCTTGTAGGTAATCACAAACTCCTGAAGGAGGAGCAAGAGATTCCTCAAGTCCTCCTTGGAGTATGTGGCGAGTTTCGAGATGTTTATCATGGCGATAAACCCACTACTGATCCACAAATAATAACAAAGTGTTCTTAGTTGTTCGTGGTGATGTTCTATTCGCACTTTACGTTGACCCCACACTAATAAGCCGAGGAAGGCGTGTGCAGGAGAGATTGGTGGAGACTAGTGGAGGCTAGTAATAGGATAGTTCAAAGGTCTCCAAAGGCGACAGAGTTGTAGAATATTGGCCAATCTTTTGTATTTGTATGTTTAGAACAGAATGTATACAATTTTTTAAATTTTGCAAAGTTCCGAAAGAGTTGAAAAGAAGTAAGGAAGGAGTTAAAGAGGCAACGAGGTATAACCAAATGATGCATGATTTCGTGTTGAAGTACTAAGTATCATTACCTTTTATGAACCGTTCACCTAATCGTGCTTTCGTAGAATCTGTGTTCCAGCTTGTCACTCCACTTAGCGGTTCAATAGCCATGATATTTGCATTACCATAGCAGATGTTGCTACTATTCATTATCTTGGCCTTCAATGAACCATCTCATGCGACACATATATCTATGACGATGCATTACCATTTTCTTCCCATTACCTTGCTCACACAACTCTTGAACTTTGTGAATTCCTTTTCGCATCCATTATGTTGCATGTTATTGTAGTTTTGCAATACACACTGACCGTAGGCCAAGCCCTCCTTCGAACACTGACCACCAGCATTTATGAGCCGCTTAGCTGGCCGAAGTTTCTTCTCCATGAAGAGTAGCTGAAAATTGAATCTGCGAAGTCCACGTGAGTGAGGATGTGAAGCACTACTAAAATTTCTACAAAAGGTAGATTGCTGGATGCAAGAGCAATCCCACTTAGATTAGAACTAACTGAAAGCACAAAAGAAGTAAGAACCTTCCAATCTGTCACAAAGCATTTTCGTAGTCTCTCTGTTAGGCATCTCCTTCCCGCAAAGTACTACAAAATGTCCCAGTGGCCGAGTGGTTAAGGCGACGCCCTGCTATTAGCAGTTTAGGCGTTGGGTTTTACCTGCGCAGGTTCGAATCCTGTCTGTGACGTCAATTCTTTTTTGGTTGTGGTTTTTTTTTTGTGCGACTCTAAATTAGTCATTCAAGATCTCTCTCTCCTTTTGGCTGGTGTTACCTGGAAGAAAACTATATAAGCCAGGCACCTCTGATCGGATAGACCACCTTGAGTCCTGTTTCTTGCAATTGAACCCTTCCTTTATTCCGAAATTTTAGTTCGAAATCATCCAGCAACACTATGGATCCAACAAATGACCCCAATTTTGTGCCTCCATCCTTGAACCGTGACATTGAACCCACAGCCTCATCCTCAAAGATCCCCAAGAACATGCCTATCCAGCCACTAGTGTTAGCAGATCTAGGCTCTTCGGTCGATGCTCCAGCTCCCCACCCTTCGATCTCGGGTCCCAACCACTCGTACGACGAAAAGTCAAAACGGCACCATTCCAAAATTCCTCGAAAACACACTGAACTTGTGGACTCTGGCTCGTCTTCTTCGACTAGTGCGTCAGATGACGAAATAGGAATCCCACCGGTCCCTCCTCCCAGCACCGAAGTGAAACCCAACCAAATCGCCGATTTGGAAGAATTGCCTCACGGGATCCAAAGACAGGCACAAATCCTTGAAGAGTACGAGTTTCCGACCCATAGATTGGCCACGAACCTTTCGGACGATTCCAAGTATCCGTTGGTAGTTGTGGCATGTGGATCATTCTCCCCCATCACATACCTCCACCTTCGTATGTTCGAAATGGCGCTAGACGCTATCACCGAGCAAACCCGGTTCGAGGTGATTGGTGGCTACTACTCACCGGTGAGCTCCAACTACAAAAAGCAAGGTTTGGCGGAGGCTCACCACCGGGTCCGTATGTGCGAACTAGCTTGCGAGAGAACATCATCGTGGCTCATGGTGGACGCCTGGGAATCGCTTCAGCCAAAGTACACGAGGACAGCATTGGTATTGGATCATTTCAACGAAGAGATCAACCTCAAACGAGGCGGCATCTTATCGAAGTCTGGCGAGAGACGAGGAGTCAAAATCATGTTACTCGCTGGCGGTGACCTCATAGAATCAATGGGAGAACCAGACGTATGGGCCGACCAGGACTTGCACCACATTCTTGGCAAGTACGGCTGTCTTATTGTTGAAAGGACTGGATCCGATGTAAGAAGTTTCTTGTTGAGTCATGACATCATGTACGAACATCGGCGCAACGTGCTTGTCATCAAACAACTCATCTACAACGATATTTCGTCGACAAAGATCAGACTCTTTATCAGAAGAGGTATGTCGGTGCAGTATCTTCTCCCTAATTCTGTCATACGATACATTCAGGAACACAAATTGTATTTCAACGACACTGAGCCTGTCAAACAAGTCATGAGTGATAAGGCTGACTAGATTTACATTCATATATAGACCGACAATAGATTCTCAGTAATTTTTTAGTGAATCTTGTTTAATATTACTACCACTCAACAGCTTTGTTACCGTATACCGACTTCTTGGTGCCCTTAATTGGCTTGATCAAGTCAGAACCGCCTTCCAAGAAAGAAAACTTGTCCTTTCTCTTCTTCTCGTACTCTTGGATGTGCTTCTCCTTTTGCAAAGTCAAACCAATATCATCCAAACCATTGACCAAACAGTGCTTTCTGAATTGCTCGATTTCGAAATTAGGAATCAACACTTCGTCAGTCTCTCCATTTCTGATTTGTTGGTTGGGCAAATCGATGGTTAACTTTTGGCCCGCTTGGGCCACAGGGTATAATTTGGAGACAATATCTTCGTGAGATACTCTGATAGGGAGCAAACCGTTCTTGCACGAGTTGTTGTAGAAAATGTCACCGAACGAAGGTGCAATCATACATCTAATACCAAAGTCCTTTAATGCCCATGGAGCATGTTCTCTAGATGATCCACATCCGAAATTGTCTCCGGTCACTACCAATACATTTGCATTTCTGTAAGGTTCCACGTTCAATGCAAAGTCCGTCTCGACATCATTACCATTTGCGTCCTTCTTGAAACGCAATTCGTAGAAAAGACCATTCTTGAGACCGGTTCTCTTGATGGTCTTCAAGAATTGCTTAGGAATAATAGCGTCAGTGTCCACATTTGCCTTGTCAAGAGGAGCAGCAATTCCAGTAAGGACAGTGAACTGTTGCATACCAGCAGCGCTTTCGTCAACACTTTCTGAGATCTTAGCCTTCTTTGGTTCTGGTTCTTGCGAGTCGATTGGAACGTCATTGAGTTGTTCAGCAGAATCGGTCACTGGCTCTTTTTCATGAGCATAGACAGCGTCCTGAAGAGCCTTGTCTTCGTCAGTGCCAATGGTAACAGCAGCTTCTTCGGTTGTATCGTAGTCGAACTCACGAATATCAGTGAAGTGACCCTTGATCGCAGCAGCAGCTGCCATGGCAGGAGACATCAAATGTGTTCTGGATGCTGCACCTTGACGGCCCTCGAAGTTCCTGTTCGAAGTCGAAGCACATCTCTCTTCGGGATCCAAGATATCTGGGTTCATACCAAGACACATGGAACAACCAGCTTCTCTCCATTCGAAACCGGCCTGTTCAAAAATCTTGTCCAAGCCCTCCTTTTCCGCTTGTGCCTTGATAAGACCAGATCCTGGAACAACCAAGACTAACTTGACGTTTTCTGCCTTCTTGTGGCCCTTAGCAACCTTAGCGGCAGCTCTCAAGTCCTCGATTCTGGAGTTGGTACACGAACCAATAAAGGCTTTGTCAATTGTGATATCCTTCAATGGTGTGTTAGGAGTCAATCCTTGGTACTGAAGGGCACGTTCCATTCCCGACTTCTTAATAGGGTCGCTGACCTTGGAAGGATCAGGAACCTTGGCAGTGATAGGCAAAGCATCCTGTGGAGAGTTACCCCAGGTGATGGTTGGAACAATGTCAGCAGCATCTATTTGCACATCATGGTCGAAGTATGCTCCTTCATCGGAATGCAATGTTTTCCAGTAAGCAAGTGCTTTGTCCCACTCAGCTCCACTTGGTGCCAATGGTCTACCTTTGATGTAGTCGAAGGTAATTTGGTCAGGCTTGATCATACCGGCACGAGCACCAGCCTCGATCGACATGTTACAGATCGACATTCTGGCTTCCATAGACAATGCCTCTATGGCATCGCCGGCAAATTCTATGACGCAACCAGTACCACCAGCAGTTCCAATGACTCCGATGACATGGAGCACCAAGTCCTTAGAAGTGATACCTTCACGCAACTTACCGTTGACACTGATTCTCATGTTCTTGGATTTGGCTTGGATAAGACTCTGAGTAGCCAAAACATGTTCAACTTCCGAAGTTCCAATACCAAATGCTAATGCACCAAAAGCTCCGTGAGTAGACGTATGGGAATCACCACACACAACTGTGGTTCCTGGCAATGTGAAGCCTTGTTCTGGTCCCACGATATGCACGATACCTTGTCTCGAATCGGACATACCAAAGTATTTCAAACCGAAGTCTTTGACGTTTTCTTCCAAGGTCATCACCTGAAGTCTCGAATCATCCTGCTCAATAAAAGTATTGACATTTTTGAAGTTTTTTCTGGAAATGGTAGGAATGTTGTGGTCGACAGTAGCTAAAGTACAGTCTGGTCTTCTGACATTTCTCGAAGCATTTTTCAAACCTTCGAATGCTTGTGGCGAAGTGACTTCGTGAACTAAATGACGATCAATATATATCAAATAAGAGCCAGAGTCGTCCTTGTGGACAATATGGTCCTCGAATACCTTATCGTAAAGTGTTTTGGCTTGGGAAGGCATGGTGATGTTTGAGAGATTTGTCCGGCAATTTTATATGATCGCGGGCCGCTGCCGCTACCGGAGCGGTACCGGCGTAGCCTCCGCAAATGGGAGCGGTGCGGTTAGTCATTGCTACAGATGCATTGTATTACGTAACTACACTACCCCAGACTGGGCACTAGTACAATATACAAAAAGTTGTCCTGGTAGCGGAAATACTTCCACGAGTTCACAATGGGCTCATCTAGTATTGGCGAGCAGTCTATACCGTGGATCAAGACATTCGTTATCCTCTTAGGGACAAATAGCGTAGGTAATAATGCTTGTAGCGTCGTGGATAGTGTCTCCTTCGTAGTATCCACAGCTATGTTGTACACTTTGCTAGTTCCAGAGAGATATATCTTAACCGGTATTCGCTGTATATCAGTCGCTGGTAGTATTTTTCGTGTGATTTCTTGGTAATCGGCGAGGTTGTGATGAACTATCGACATCCATAAACGGTTCAGTTCTGGTTCGCTAAGACTCATGATTTTTTTGGCGCTGCCATTCAATGTGAAACATGATTGCTTGATATGGTTCATAACGACCTCCTTAAGCGACCGCATGTAGTCAATGGAATTATCTGAGTGGTATTCATGAGCCATGATTTCATCTTTGGGATATCCGTCTGTGCGCAATTGAATCTTCCAGGGACCGTTTGGCGACACACGAAGATAGTCCAGAAGTAAGCCTATAGGTAAATTCCATTTAAGCGGCAGACCTTGGTATTCAAGCCATATCAGTTCGGATAAGGCAAAGTAGGAGCTCACCTGGGAATAATAAATGGGGAAGTAGCTATTGCGAGGTGCTCTTAACAAATATTCTTGTTCCCTATACCTAATGACAACATTGAGTGCTCCGTTCCACAAACGTAGTTTGACGTCCTGACGACTATTCTCTTGCAGCAGTTGCATAAACTATGCAGCCTGACAGTTCCAAATCACAAAAAAACACACTATAA
This sequence comes from Meyerozyma athensensis, assembly GCA_030564485.1. Taxonomy (NCBI): domain Eukaryota; kingdom Fungi; phylum Ascomycota; class Pichiomycetes; order Serinales; family Debaryomycetaceae; genus Meyerozyma; species Meyerozyma athensensis. Next base: position 91,149 of record JAJLVF010000010.1, on the reverse strand, counting down.
TTAGCTAAGCAAGGGCACTAAATCTCCTAATCGGGATTGTTCTGTGCGTATCGGCAACACGTGTATGCCGGATTGATATTATTGCCAGCCATCGAATGCTAAGAATAAACGATAGCCAGCTGGACTGTTCTATTATAAAGGATGCCAATGTGCATATGTGCCTCAAACCTTGATTCACATAGCTGGAGGTTTGTGGGATTATGAAGCTGGACATCAACAAGCAGCGTTTGAGCAGCTTTGATACTCCGACACAGGTACCAGCCAATGTTTTAAATCTAGACTTGAGTCACGCAGTTACCAGCTATCATGGCAGCCAATTAAGTATGAGCGATATACCACAGGAGCTTCCTATTTTCAGGAACGGAAGAATTACCCGATTTGTGACCCCAAAGCCAAGAGCGGTAAGCATGCCAGCAAGACTTAAAGAGTTGCCTGAACCACCACAAGAAGAATACGACATGAGAGTCTTACAACCACCCACTGCTTATATTGAACCGCCGATTATGGCCGCACATTCATTGAGTTCTCATGATTCCGATTCGCAGTTCTCGTTGGATAGTGAAACAGTTGCCAGCAGTTTATCAGGAACAAGCCTGAGAATACTTCAGTTCGTTGATACATATGTATCAGAGAGCTCAGAGAGCATAATATCGAAGTATGAGCGTATAATTGATCCAGAAGTGCATTCGCTCTCCGGTGTCAGCACCACGGACAGTCTTTTCAGTAAGGAAGAAAGTCTCCGGGGCCGCCAGCAGCTGACCAGGTCGGAAAAGAGTCTTCCTGAATTACCCCTTGCTCCACTCCCTCAATTGAATATCCGTAAACGACTGCCTCACAGGACGTTGGACCTGCGGTCTTTGACCTCAGCACAGTCCAGAACTTCCAGAATATCCAGCAACTCATTACAAGAATCCAAGGCGGAGATCAAGGCTACAGTACTCCAAAAGCCATTTGAATTCTGTCTTGACTCACCCAATGACTATGGAAGCTCGAGGTTTCATCCTGCATCACTAATGCCAGCCAAGTCGACTGCTACGGGACTCCAGCGACCTCCTATTCAACCTCGTTGTGTTACTGCAGCACCAGACTTTCAAAGGTCAGATTTTGCAGCCAAGCCAAAAGTGTTCGAGAGTAAGAAATCGATGCTTTTAGTATCTTCAACCAGGTATCAAGAACCATGGAAAAGAGTGCTTTCCAGCAAGCAATTGCCAGCTACGCCTGAGGAGCGCCAAAATAGATTTGCATATATATAAACGAAGAAATGATAGATTCCAATAAACATTACAATTTGACAATAAGGTCGTCTCTCTGGTACAAGCTAACAAGATCCTGTATTCCGTATTTCTCGGCCACTTGGCGGTTAATGAAGCGGCCACCCAAGTAGTGAATCTTGTCCTTCCCATCAAAGTGCAGTGCACATGGCTTAGGTGCGGTCAAGCTGATGAGCATTTTTGGCTGAAGAGCGCTCCCAGAAGTAGGACCTTCATCCACATCCCAACCAGAGGGAATGTCCACAGATATTATGGGAGCAACTTTGCCATTGTTTTGTGAAAGATAATCAAGTAATTCGTCAAACGGAGGGCGGACTGGAGGATTAAAAGAAAATCCAAAGAGTGAGTCAATAATGGCCACTACCTCCAGTTGCTGTGCAAATTCTTTGACTTCATCCAACTTTTCTTTCTCTAGTACATTCAATTGCTGCAATTGAGTGAGTATACGCTGGTACAAAGGCTGCTTTGTGCTCTTTTTAGGATAATAGATCACCGGGTCGTAACCCCACAATTTCAAATGTCTGCTAGCAACCAATCCATCGCCCCCATTATTCCCAGGACCTACAAGTACCAATAATTTATTCTTATGTGACGTGGGCGGATATTGCCGATAGACTGCCTGTGCTACTGCTAGTCCTGCCAATTCCATCAATTGGTCCAACGAGAATGCACCAGAAGACATGAGCTCACTGTCTAGCTGAGCAGCTGCTTTTGATGTTAATGTTCGCACAGTCATCTAAACGATATAAGCTGATAAACTTAGCGTTTAATGAAGAAGAAATATGCTTATATAGTCGACTTCGCTCCCGATTCTACTAGTAATTGCTAAGTAACACCACTTCCATCCTTATGCTCGCAACCTCCTCTCCTGCACATTGTCCGAGGTCGCGTACTAGTGTTGACGATCGTGAGGTGTTTTGCTAGAAAATGGATCAACTGTATACATTTGACTCGCCGTCGATGTCCCATTCCCCTATGATCAATTATAGGAAGGATGCCAAGAAGGGAGTGAAATTCACTTTTATGGTTGTAGGCGAATCGGGAACCGGCAAGACCACCTTTGTCAATTCTCTCGTCAACAAGCCGGTAATTTCCCATAGATTCCAGAAAACAAAAGTTGTTTCAGATACAAAGACACTTACATTCACCTCAGCCAAGTCTGTGGCATTGCCCAGTACCGCCGCTTTAACTAGAAACGAATTCAATGCACACACTGCTCACGAAGAACCGGGCATTGCGTTGACTGAAACCAAAGTAGAAATGATTGACGACGATGGGGGAAAGTTGTTGTTGACAATCTTGGACACCCCTGGATTTGGCGATAACCTTAATAACGAGATGTGCTTCGTAGAGATTGAAAATTACTTACGCCAACAATTCGACCTCGTGTTGGCGGAAGAAACACGGATCAAACGTAACCCTCGTTTCGTCGACACCCGTGTCCACGTCATGCTATACTTCATTAACAACACCGGCCATGGCTTACGGGAGATTGACATCGCCTGTATGAAGCGGTTATCGAAGTATGTGAACGTGATCCCCATAGTTGGAAAGGCCGACTCGTTCACAGAAGCGGAGCTTAAGCACTTCAGAAAGCAAATAAAGACCGACATTAACCGTTTCAACGTTCCAGTGTTCCAGTTCGACAATTTCCTCAGCGAGTACGACGAGGAGGAAGACCGTGACTTGATCGAAGAGTGTAAAATGTTGAGCAAGTTACAGCCATTTGCAATCATCTCTTCGGAAGATGAATACTCAACTACAGACCGTAAGACTGGTGTCAGTAGGAATATCAGGGCAAGAAAATACCCATGGGGTTTGGTAGATATCGAAGACACTCGTTATAGTGACTTTGTTATTCTCAGATCCGTGCTTCTCGGCTCCCACCTTCAAGACTTGAAGGACTTGACCCATGACTTCTTGTACGAGACCTATAGAACAGAGAGGTTGACAAAGGTCACAGGCTCCTCATACACTCCTGACGAGGATGACGAATTCCACGATAGTGTGGAGCAGCAACCAGAACATAAAGAGTTGTCGGGCGCTGTGCCGTCACTTTCCAATTTGGCACAATTAACGTCATCCTCTGCAATTCCTGACGGCGATGACGACGTCACGTCTATCAGCTCAGAGTCTAAGAAGACAAAGTCTAAGTCTATGCTTTTGGACAATATGGATGACATGCCATCACCTAGAATCCGCGAGACTGCTTCAGTTCATTCCTCAACGTCTTCGTTGTCTATTAAACACCCTGGTTTCGAACGTGATCTCGACCTGAATAACCCACAATTTAAGAGATTGTCCATAGGTCCACAAAGGAACCAATTGAGACAGATTTCCGAAACAGTTCCATACGTGATTCGTCACGAAAGAATTCTCGAACGCCAACAAAAATTGGAAGAGATGGAAATGGCTAGTGCTAAGGAGTTAGCTGCCCGTGCAGCCCTTTTGGAACAGAAGGCAGCCGATTTGAAGACAAAGGAGAAGTTATTGATGAAGAAGCTTGAAGCCGAAAAGATACTTCAACAGAAACAAGCTGAAAGCCGCCTCGCCCTTGAAAGAGAACGAGAGGAACAACAACAACTTCAACAAGAGCGAGAACAGCAACAGCAACAAGAACAATTACCAGAGGGAAGTCAAGACGCTACGGTTAACTCGGAATTGCCTCGGCCAACAATAAAAAAGGAGGAGACTCTTACAGATTTACATTCCGTCATAAGTAATTCGTAAACTCATGGCCCAGTTTGTACCTAAATATACCCTATACAACGCTCCAAATGTAAACAGTTATACCTTTGCCCATCTGAAATGCTGCACGGCTAGTCCTGGAAATTTCGGAAGCGCGCACGACCCGTCGCCATTTTTTTGAGTGAGCATATATCGAATCAAAGGATCGTTTTTGACGTAGACGACATCATCAAACCTGACTTTCTGGGTCTGACAGTCGTTTCCTAGTTTGTGAGCACCGGAAGATTCACCAGAAGCATATACATTATATCGAGCAAGCTTGAAATCTTCTTTTTACCGATTGCTTTTGTGATATAGAGACTTCAATTTCTCTGTATTGCCAACACGTCAATCAGTTCAATTGCCTTATCACACTAGAAATCAAACCAATCTGGCTTATTAACTCCAAAGGCATTGCATAACAGTCATAATCTACAATCATGGATATCCTCAACACACTTGAGAACGCTCTTCTCAATCCCGACCCAGCCAAGCGTGCTGAAGCCGAAGAACTGCTCAACCAGGCTGCTAGAGAACATTTTGTAGAATACCTCAGTTTGCTTACCCAGGCGTTGTCCAATGAAGAAGCTCGTACTGAAGTGAGAATGTTGGCAGGTATTGGCTTGAAAAATCAGCTTACTTCGAAAGCAGCAAGTACTAAACGGGAACAGCAAGCACGGTGGATAGCATTAGATGGAACAGCCAAGACAAATATCAAAGAGTCGGCCATCAAAGCATTATGGACAGAAGATGATAGAGTGGCAGGTTCTGCCGCTCAATTAGTTGCTGCTCTTGCAGACATCGAATTGCCTCGCAACGAATGGCCAGAACTCATACCGCTTATGATTGAAAACACTAAGACCGAAAAGCCTGTACATGTGAAGAAAGCTTCCTTGTTGACTATCGGTTACATTTGCGAGAGCGCCGACCCCAATAATGAAGCTATTGTAGCACAAGCTAATGGTATTCTTATTGCGATTGTTCAAGGTGTTCAAAGTAACGAGCCTTCAGCAGTTGTTCGTCTTACTGCTCTTAATGCATTGGTCAACTCGTTGGAGTTTATCAAATTCAACTTCGCTCGTGAAGGAGAACGTAATTACATTATGCAAGTGGTCTGTGAAGCCACTCAGGCCAATAATCGTGAAATACAAGCAAGTGCGTTTGGATGTCTTGCTCGTATAATGGCCCTCTACTACAGATTTATGGCACTTTACATGGAAAAGGCATTGTATGGTTTGACTGTTTCCGGTATGCAGAGCGGCGATGACAATGTTGCATGCATGGCAGTGGAATTTTGGTCCACTGTGTGCGAGGAGGAGTTGGAAATTGCTTTACAGAGAGAAGAGTATGGTCCTGATGTCGGTCCAGAATTGGTCAGTTACAACTTCGCCTTAGTGGCACTTCGAGATGTATTACCTACTCTCTTGACTTTATTAACAAGACAAAATGAAGACCCAGAAGACGATGACTGGTCTGTCGCCATGGCAGCAGGTGCATGTTTGTCATTGTTCGCTCAAAACTGTGGTGGCTATGTCGTGGAACCTGTCCTTCAGTTTGTTGCTTCTAACATTACTATTCAAGGAGAGGAAGGCTGGCGTCAACGAGAAGCCGCTGTGATGGCATTTGGCTCTATTTTAGATGGACCAGACCACCAGCAGTTGACTGGACTCATCCAGCAAGCTTTACCTCCTATTCTATCACTTATCGAAGATTCTTCTCTTGCAGTGAAAGAAACGGTTGCTTGGTGTTTAGGACGCATTGCTGATTTGGTGGTCGATGCCATTGATGCTCAACAGTTGCCATCGTTACTTCAAGCCGTGGTTAAAGGATTACAAGATCATCCGAAGGTTGCCACCAACTGTTGTTGGACTCTCATGAATTTAGCAGAACAACTCTGTGCTGATGCTCCATCGCAAGAAACATCTCCGTTGCTGCCTTTCTATGAGGGAGTGGTGCCTATTTTAATGCAACTCTCATGTGGTGAGAACGAATATGGTGTTCGTGGAGCATCTTACGAAGCATTGTCGGCTCTTGTAACATACAGTGCTAACGATTGTATGGGAGCTGTCCAAAATATCGCTACCGAAGCAGTCGTTCGCTTGGAATCTGCCGCCAGTACTACATCTAATCTGCCGCAAGATGCTTCTGCATTGGTTCCCGCCGACGATCTTCAGATTTCACTTCTCGCTTTAATAACCTCGGCGATTCGACGCATGGGTCCCCTGGTCAGTGGTGCGCCGGCCGATAATTTAATGCAATTGTTCCTCAAGCTTCTCGGTACCAACAAAGCCATCGAAGAGGACTTGTATTTGGCGGTGTCTGCCGTGGCCGGAGCAGTCGGAGGATCAGAGTTCCTCAAGTACATGGACGCATTTGCTCCTGTGTTAACCAATGCATTACAAAACCCATCATCCCCAGCTTGTGCCACTGCAGTAGGTCTTGTGGCCGACTTGGCGCATGCACTTGGCCAATCGCTTGTTCCATACTTGGACGGATTCATGCCAATACTAGGTGGTAATCTTAACGATGCCGAAGTGAGACGTGAACTACGTCCTGCTATTTTGTCTTGTTTTGGTGACATTGCAACGTGCATTGGCTTGGCATTTCAACCTTACTTGGAGTTTGTCATGCAAGTGTGTGCATCAGCATCAGGCATAGAGATCGAGGATGGTTCATTAGAGACGATGGACTACGTGTTGAGCGTGAAAGAGGCGGTGTTGGACTGTTACGTTGGAATTGTTGGTGGTATGTCAGAAGCTCCACAACTGATTTATCCATATGTGGCCAACATCTTCCAATTCTTACAGGCTGTGGCAGCAGAAATTACATTGGCTGCCACAGAGCTGGTTGCAAGACTGGCGGTTGGTCTCCTCGGAGATCTTGCAGCCATGTTCCCAAACAAGGAATTCGCACAAGCATATCAAGCTTCATGGGTTACCGAATTCATCAAGCGCACCCGTAGTAGCGCTGTGTTTGGAGCGTCTACAAAAGATGCTGCAAGATGGGCTCGGGATCAGCAAAAGCGCCAAATCTCGTAGGCGGGAACAATAGTATATTTAGCAATTACGAAGTGATTTGGTTAGTCACAATGAATACTTCCACCGATATTGTGTATACACTAGGTTCCAGACCGGTTGCTCAGGTGCGTGCATAATGGCACGCGATTTCTCGTTCGTAAAACCCATCGTGGGCTATTCATCGGAATCACTCCTTGGCGCGAATGTGTATCGCATTTTTTCTCTCTAGCTAATTTGTCCCTATTGGGGGAATTAAGTGCATATGGCATGCAGGCTACACAACCTTAGGCTTCGATGGTGCCTGAAAATGGCACCGGAAAACGTCAATTTTGGTCGAGGCATGGCACCTACTGCTGGCCCTTAACTTCAGTGTATAGAATAATAGATATCTGCTCGCTCAAACGTACGCTCATTTTCCTTTACTCCTATATTGCAGTAACTAGCCACTTATTCCACTTGTGGATTTTCCTTCTTCTGACACTATCGACGTCGTGTTCTATTGTCTTAGCGCATCGATAACAAAGGGTTGGGACAATGCCTGCATATGCACTATTTTTGGATAAATTTTCAGCTTGAAAAAGTGTTTATATAAACCATTTTCCAGTGGGTCTAACCATCAAGTTCGACGAAAAGTCAACCGTTGATCAGGACTTGGGCGGATACAGTACACTCAAAACAAAGTGTGACATCAATGCCTACGTACGAGAAGTTTGACAAGTACAATCCTGTACCCTACAACCACACCTACATTCTCTATGACCCTAAAGATATAATATCAGTGTGCTCTGTGCACTTGTCTTTGCTCCCGGTATACACCATGGTATTCTACACCTCGTGGTTTCTCCTCACACGAGAAATTGAACCAGTAGTGGTAGTAGCTGGTCACTTAGTTGGTGAAGTAACCAACAAAATCATCAAGCGTATTGTCCGCCAACCGCGTCCAGATTTCCACAAAGACTTCGGTACTGGCTCATACAGCTTGACATATGGTATGCCATCGGCCCATTCACAGTTCATGGGTTTTTTTGCCAGTTATTTCGTTTGCATATTTATTTTCAAGATTAATCATTTCAAGGTTGTTCAAAAAAGCATTGGCTGTGCAATTGTTACTCTTGCGTCAATTGCCGTGGCTCTGTCGAGAGTCTACTTGCTCTATCACACTCCGCAGCAAGTGTTGGTTGGTCTTATGTTTGGTGCACTCTTGGGACTTATTTACTTTGTGCTCGTCTCGGTTGCACGAGACATGGGATTAGTCGACTGGGTCCTTTCATGGCCGGTACTCAAATATTTCTACATCAAGGATAGCTACTTCCACTGCTACAGCACATTCAAGGATGAGTATAATTTGTATTTGCTGGAAAAGAACCCTCTCAGGTAGAGGTATACACGAGTAATGAATAAATGAATTTAGAAATCATCCCATTGATCATCTCCCTTGTCATTTTCTTGGCGCTTTCTTCCCATACCCTGGAGCTTGGTCTTCTCCTTTGGTTTTTCTAGTCCAAATGCTGGCTGCACATCGTTATCCTCGACTCCCAAGCCATCAAACAACTTGCTGAATTTACCATCAATACCTTGTTCCTTGGTGAATTGTTGGAATGTTTCCTGACCATACTTTCCGGTCTCTTGCATCTTCTGGCCAAATTGTGCCATGGCCCTCTTGGCCTCAGCTCCTATGTCACTCTCCTGGAGATGAGTGTAGCCAGGTCTGATCACTGACTCGTGAACTTCATTAACAGATTTAGCCACAGTACTGGAAAATAATCCCCATCCTTTCGAGAGTGTGCCCAATGGATCCTTTTGAAAGGTGTCCATGTCAAACAGCGATAAGGTACCTCTATTGCCTCCAGCAGGTGCTGGTGCTGGAGTGTTGCCAAATCCACCGTACTTTCCACCTTGTGATGGAGGTACATCTTCTGGACGCGTACTGTTTTGCGATCCCAACTGTGCAAAATAGGCTTCATTCTTGACTCTTTGCTCGTTGGAGAGTCCTGTCTGACTGGGGGTATTGCGTCTGTTCAGAATAGGATCTTGGGAAGAACCATTATCTTGCTTGGTGCCGTTTTGGTTCGAAGAGCCACCAATACTATTAATGTCGGGCAACTTCTCGCCTGTGTGGTCTTTGGGTACGAATTCTCTTCCTTCAATTTCACAGGCGAGTAACTCCTTGTAATCTTCGGCGACGTAATTATCGTATTTCAACTTGGCTGGAAGTTTCAAATCAACACCATTATCGGTGAAATACTCGCGAAGCTTGGCATTTCCTCCGTTTTCTAACTTGAGGACCTCCTCAGGCTTGAACTGATCCATGGTAATAGACCGTACAAACGATATGTGGACTCCAAGTCCTCTGTGGATACCAGCACACTCGAGACAAATGAATATTCCGAATTTAGGAGTTGCCCATTGCGGATTTGGGGCACCACAGTCAAAACATTTTTTGTTTTCGCCTGTTTTCTGAAGCCCCAATAGCTTTCTTCGAGTTTCTGGATCTATAGCCATTGTCCAATGCCTCACTATCTTGAAATTTGTGAATGTTGACGGAACACCTTTGGGTGTGCGGGCCTACTCCGAGCCATACATAAAATACACTTACATTCAGCGTGGGGTTCTCATAACTTATAAAGATGTGCAATTAGAGCTTGTTCACAGTCTCTGAGTTCTTCTGCTTGATAAGAACAGGATATCCTTCTGTACCATGACTGCTTCCAATGTGCCATGCGCCTCCATCCACAACATGAACTGTACCGGTAACATACGATGCAGCAGGAGAGAACAAGAACACAGTGGTATCAGCAATATCCTTGGTGGTACCCATTCTCTGAAGTGGTACACGGGCGACAAACTTGCCTTTGTCTTTCAACAATCTGTCCATACCTTCAGTGCCCTCAATTCCACCAGGAGCAATACAGTTCAACCTGATTCCCAATGGGCCCAATTCTGTAGCCAAAGCATTAGAAAGGGCATCCACACCTGCCTTAGCTGCACCCACATGGACCTGGAAAGGAATACCGTAGTAATGCAACGTAGCACTGACAAAGATCACGGCACCCTTATTCTTACGAAGTTGTTCGAAGGTAGCCTTCACAGTATTGTACGAACCCAACAAGTCAATGTCGACCACTGACTTGAAAGCATTGGACGAAAGGTGGTTGAAGTCACTAAGGAAGTTTCCTGCTGCACCAGCGATGACGAAATCAATGCGTCCCAATTCTTTCACTGTCTTTTCCACAGCACTAGCAATCAGCTTAACATCTCTCACATCAGTGTTAGCACACAGCACAACTTTGGCACCTGGACGAAGCTTGGCAATCTCTACGGCAGCGGCATCGGTCTTTGCCTGATTTCTACCGACAATTGCAGCATTGGCACCAAGAAGAACCAATGCTTCTGTCTGCACACGACAAATAGATCCTGCACCACCAGTGACAAAGACGACTTTACCCTTGAACAAGTCCTTGTTCCACACTTCACTGCTGAATTTCGAAGACATTGTGAAGAAATTGAACCAAATGAAACCCCCGCACTTTAAGTAGTCCGCGGGTATATCACTACCCGCGGCACCGTTAGTCACGTGGATCGACCAGAACCCACAGTAACCAGTTCATTGATAGACAACTTTCTTTCCTTGGAGGGAATATCCTCTTTGTCCTCTTCCTCACGCTCACGTTTGTCTATCAAAGAATAGCGCATATCGCTTTCGATATGCTCAAACATGCTAGCCTGTACAGTTTCTGGAGGACTAGAGTGGTTCGCATAATGTAAATCGGGTTCAGGGTCCAGTTGGGGGTTTATTGTAGGCTCCGTTTGTGGCTCTGAACTGTCAGCAAATCCATTCTCTGATCTCTTGAGAGCGTGCTTAACTAGTTCTTTTCCAGCAGGGTAGTATGTGAGTCCTTCGATGAAGTCCGCATATGTTCGACCCATGTAGTGTGCCAACAGCCGGAATCCGGACCGATCTTGTGAATTGTATCTTCTATCACATTGCTTGTGAATTGAGTCCAAGAACAGCAAACACGTCGAGTTTGCCAAATTGTTCTTTTTGGCCACGCTCTTGAAAAGAACAAATACCTTGTCAATTATATTGTTTTGCATGATGTGTTGGAAGAGCGACAGCTCATTGGAAAGAACAATATTCTTCAAGCATCTCAAGGCTGCAATTCTTACCGTAACCTTGACTGGCGCACTAATCAAGTTTGCCAAACCTTTTATTATATCATTGTCTTGGAAAAACTGTTGACTGGATCCTTGGTGTTCACGCCAACAGAACGCAATTAGTTCACATAAATGTTGATAGAGAAGTTCATCAGTCTTAACAGCTTGTATTATATCAGTCGGCTCTTTATCATTGAGTTTGGCGATGGGACCAAACAAGTCGGGAGCAGCTTTAGCATAAAACGCTGAAAAGTAGTTTTCAGTATTGATCGGACCACTGTTAGTTGGTGATGGAATACTTTGAACGCCAGTTTGTATTAGCTGAACTTCGCCGTTCACTTTTTCAAATTTTGTTTGTCCAACCTTCGATGCAAATTGATACTGGTCTGATTCCATAATTTTAGCTCCATTGAAAGATTCACCCTCAGCAATATTGGTATCCAATAACATTTTCAATGCTTCAAGCGCTTGCATTTTCAAACCAGCGTTATTATCTCGTAAAAGTAATCGGACTAATATAAGAATCAATGTCATGTCGTCAGCGAGTTTCAATCTTGTGTGGTTTTCATTTTTGTCGTCTTTGTCTTTTTCTTCGACGTATTCACCAGTAGGTGGATCAGACAAATCAATTGCTTCATCCTTGTCAACAGAATTGACGAGACCCACGTCCTGTTCTATGATTAGCACAATAAGTTCCGTGCCTAGTACTCTAATGCTGGTCTCTTCATCTTCTAAAGCAAATTTGATCATGGAGAACAATCCAGACTTGACTAAAGCAGAAAAAAACACAACTTTTTGGTGATTTTGAAGAGACTTGGTTATCATCACGTATTGGTGGAGCATTTTGACCCCGTTACGTCGTACTTCAACGTCCAGCGTTGAATCATCATACGACTCGAATAGTTTAGAGAGGAAAGCTTCACTCTCCAGTAATTGCCGGATTATCTCCACTTGGTTGAGGTAAATAATGGATGATATTATGTTGAAAGACTGATCGTTAATGCAGCCCTGCAAAACGATATCTCTCATGAAGTTGAGATAGAAATCTCGTTTGAACAAGCCAAGTTGTTTTCCATCACATGGCATATCAACCACTGCTTGGAGTTTTGACTCATCCTTGAAAAACGACCGATAATCGGCCTTGGTATCGTTTCCATATTCGAGTATGCAAGCAACACCAAACATCCTTTCCTCTGTGGCCATAAAATCTTCTATTATACCTGCTTCGTTGTAGAGAATTAAATTTTTGACGATTTCGGCGATGAACTTGAGCTGCTTCTCTGGCGAATCGAGGATATCCTCGCTTAAGCTAGAATGCGTGGAAGTGGTCCGTGGTGCGTTCTCGTTCACGGACAGATTACTGATATTGTACTCAGAGGAAGTGACGGACGTGGACGGAGCCGTTTTCGCTGGTGATTCCTCGGTTGCGCCGGGTTCGGGTTCTCGTTCGATCTCTTTCTCGCTTAAAGTGGGGGTTTTTTCTCCTTCAAGTTCGATAGACTTCATAAGGCATATCAACTGATCCAAGTAGTCATGCTTCTGTATGTGCTCCATGACCTTGGACCTAGTGAACTGAGATGAAGAATCTCGAATTACGGCTTCGAAACATTCGTTGAGGTTGGTGGTTGTAGGTGGAGGAGGATAAGACACGGGTCCTGTGATAAGTTCGGTTATATCACAGCCCAGGTTACTTTCCACGCTGGGTATAACGTAGTAGAGGGATATTTCAGGGCAGTAGTTATTCTGTTGAGCGTGGATGATAAAGTCACAGAGGTCAGCACAACCTTCGGTTTCTTGGAATGACAAGGCGAGATCTTTACCAAAAGAGTCAGTCCACACAATTAAAGTTTCCTGTTGACGCTGGTACTGAATGGAGCCTTCGAGGCATGATTTGAGGATCACGTCGTTCGAGTCGAGCTCGTTCCGAACGATAAAGTATGCCTTCTTAGCATCTTCTTCGATCTCTCCAACACAGTAGCCTGTCCCATGGTCCAACCAGTCGTCTCCGTCGAGTAAATAAACCTTTACCCGTCGTGGTTTCGGCATTTTATGTTACTAATGGAGGCAGCCCTGTGAGAACTGGTCTATAATAGGCTTGTATAGATCGCTATTTTGTGGTCTAAAAGGGCAAAATAACTGACTTGACACACAGTGCTATGTCAGAGCACTGGTGTATATGTTTCAAATGCTTGATGTGTCTGCAAAATGCGATACAGCTTCTGATAGACACTAATTGTAGTATGCTGGTTATTCACGCGCGCGACTGATGTGATGATGAGAGTGACGGCTGTAGGCGGTATCGCAATATGCACGTATTTGTGTAATTCTATGTATCTGTAATGCTTACGTGTGGTGGTATAGTACTATATATACATTAGTGCACGATCAAAGCAGCGCTAGTCAAACTACGCAACCACTCGACCTTGTCGACGTCGTGGGTGTCTTCCACTTCTCCCCATTGTTCGGTTTGAAAGATGGTTTCGAGGTTTCCAAGCTCGACTATCTGCTCCATGGTCTTGTGGAAGTACTGTTCCTCGCCAGCTGCATTGGCTTGATACAATTGTTGCATGGTAGTAGGCAGGGTGCAACTGGAACGTAACACAGAAGCACCGCAGAGAAAAGACTTAGAAGTGTAGATAGCCTTCTCCAAAGCTACCAAGTCGTAGATGGGGAGCTGATCAAGCCAGTGGAGAACCACATTTTGAGTGGTAATGGACTGCTCATTACCACGGAGTCCATCGGTTTCACAATCGAGGTAGCTCAACTGCACCAGCATGTCGTCAGTAAGAAGTTTGTTCTTACGACCGTATTCAGTGAAGAAGTGCTCATATTCCTTGATGAGGGGAAGGTAGAGCTCATCCTGCCGTGCTCTCAATTTACCCTCGTACTCATCCAACGTAGTAAAGATGAGACAAGTATCGGTGTCGAGGTACTTGAGAAGATTGAGTCGTATATCCTCCAAACGGCCAACTTGTGCAACTGCATCTTCGTCTAGAGAGTGTGTTTCCTGCAAGTCAATAGCTCTACAAGCCAAAGATGTCAACGGAAGCGATCCTGGCTTGACCTTAAGGTCAGGAACATTGGTCCATTCATGAGAGATCAAGTGAGCTAACTGCTTTTTGGCGGCTGGAATAACAAGTTTGTATCCCAACGGGGTCCTAAGGGTTTTTCCATCAAGCTGTATCTCGTAAGCATCAGCAGCACCATCATACTTTGCGTTAACTTTCTCCCAAAACCGCAGAAGTGTCTTTTCCAAGCGATTGGTTTCCGACTTGATGTTCGTTTCCACAGCCATCTCTTGCCCTACAGGGCTAGAAGTAGCCCTGCGCCTAGTCGAGGCATATAGGAACCGACTGGCTATAGCTGGCCCATTGAGCAGCAAAAAATAAGTGCTTCGTCTTCCGATACCTCGTATTAACATGGTGATGAAATTTCGCAGTGAGCATTGAGAACCCGATAGAATCAAATCTGGTATTCGAAAGATAATAAAGCTACGGCAAGATTTGCGTTCTACGATGTCACTAAACCCGCAGGCATTGCAAAAGCTTCTCATGGAGATGGACAACCAGCTCAACAAGTCCAGAGCAGAACTTTCCATGTGTAATCTCCAGTTGGAACGAACAGTAACCAACTTGAACATCATCCATAAGACGCAAACAGACCTCAATCAGCTTTGCGGTGACGGCGAGAAAGTATGGGAGGGCGTTGGGAAGACGTTTTTGCAAATCCCAGCCACTGATTATCTTCGTGAAATTGAAGGTGACGAAAAAGAATTCAAAGAAACTAAGCTGAGCTTGGAGAAGAAAAAAGCATACTTGGAGACTACTCTTGAAAAGACGATCGACAACATGACCCAGTTGGTGGGAAAGAAATAACCTTTATGCTGGATCCAGACTTATGAAACATAGGACATCAAGAAGATGAACCTAGTGCAAATACAGTGTACATATACCTATTCACATACACATTCGTACACTCATAATTGCAAATACATTACCCATATCACACGAACCTTAAGTTGTATTCATTAAACATATATAGCAAATGCACTTTTATCATTATTTCTTCACTCATCCTCTTCTTCATCTCCACCATCCAACACTCTTCTTTCCATATCTTCATCGCCGGCTTTCATTCTTTTGGTCAAAAATACATTCACTTGGTCCTGAAGTGTAGTCAATTCGGCCCGTAAATGGCCCAATGGTGTATCTTTGGCTTCGGTAGGTTTGTCTCGATCTTCTCCACCAGCATTGATGACTACATCAGATATCTTTGTACTGGTCCCGTCGGTAGAATGAGGTCCACTTCCTACTTCGAAATGCTTTTCTGTCCCATCTGGCGCTTTGTAAACTGCTGTAGGTGAACTTCCCATTGAGATGGTTTGTGCGAAGATGAAAATGATGTGTGAATAAGATTGCACACAAGGCTTACAAACACTACAAAAAGAATGTCATTAACGGATCATCACTAATTATCGTCTTCTCCTTCAATAGGAATGACTCTGGCAGAGTTGGAATAGGCGTTGAATCTGATCTCAATGATCTCATCGGTGGTGAAATTTAACGAAGGAATGTCATAACATGAACAAGACATCAAGTAGCCGTAGAATACCTTTAGAACAGTATCATCTGCTATAATCATAATGTCACCGCTCATGCGTTCCATCTCGAGAATCAACGGTTCGATTTTTATTGCAAGGTCATGGTACAGTTCGGCCCGTGAGAATCTGTGATGATAAGGATCTTGCTTGAACAGCTCGTACTCGGAGGGGAACTTTTCCTTGATTTCTGCTTCCTCCATTCCACCAACAACACCTGGATTCTTTTGTGAGAGCTGAATCCGATGTCTTATGTTGACACCCTTCTCTCTGAAGAACAGTGTCGTCTCGATGGTACGCTTCTTGACCGATGTCCAAACCACAAGGGAATCCTCGTCTACGCCATCCACACCAGCTGCGGGCCGTCTCTCTTCCATGGAGTACTCTCTTTGAGCATGTGGACGCTCACTTGTATCTTTGATGAGTTGCTTGGCATAGCCTTTCCCCTCATTTGCCAAATGCTTTAACAAGGTGTTCGTCACGTTCTTAGCGTAACTAATCCCTTCGTCATCGAGTGGAGGATCGTGGGTGTAGTCAAGGTCATTCTTGTAGCATCTAGCAAAGAAAACAGAACCCAGCTTGATACGAGAATTCATCAAAAAAAACACCACCTTGTTAATCAAATACCCGTAGTTTGAGTTGTGGAGCTCAATTCTGTCACCAAAATTAATGAACCTTATGTATGATAGACCATTGTCTGCATCTTTGCTATCCATTTCCTGGTAGTATGGCGTAAGAAACTTGATGCGATCGCTGTAGTCCTTGTATGCTTTTTCATAGTCCCAATTGACGTAATCCGGAGAAGAGCGTGCAGCTGATTCCATGTTCTTCATGATGATCGAATCGTCGGTCACAGAGGACTCTATGAAAAGCACCTGGATGTTTGCTGACCCGAATCGTTGGCTCAACTTGAGACGCTCTTCGGGAAGTGCATTGACAGCATCATAGATGGCCACCTGACCCTTGTCTTTCTCAAAGAAGTTGAGCATGTCGTTGGCACACTCGTCCACAATCCTGTTTCTCATTTCGTTGGCTCGTTGCTCTTCTGGTTCGGGCATAAAGAGTTCATGATGGAGATCCAGAACACCACTAGCCCTACGGTAATCACCCAAGTGGAATGAATGTGTCTTAACACCGAGCCACCGCAAGTATCTCGTTAAAGATACAGACAAATGTGTCTTTCCTCTTCCTGGCAATCCCGCCAAAGCAATACAAATTTTACCCGCATGAAACAACCGACCTGACTCTGTCGAGTACAACTGTGCCGGAGATATATGGTATGGATCAATCTCCTTGTGGACTCCATCCACGCCAGTTACATCACTCATTCTCCTTTGGCCACGTCCTTTTGATGAAAGAAGATCGACCAAATTGGGTTTGTTGTTGTTGTGGAAAGACCATCTCTTCTTAGTTCGTCTTCCTGATTGTGATGGGTTGCGCTCCAAAGGTGCTGAACCAAAACCGTTGAAGATTTCCCCTTCGTCTGTCATCGTGAAGATAGTGGGGAACTGGAGATGAAATAGACGCACAGAAGTTACTTATATGAAGGATGTTGGCACAAACAGCAAAGCAGGTACCCAACCAAATGATATGGGATAGAAGTCGGTAGAATGCTTAATACACTACAGTGTAGTCGCTTAGTCGTTTATTTATACAACAATTACTCGGTCTTACCGCCCTTTCTCTCAATCAATGCCTTTCTGTCCTTGTCCAAGTGCAACTTGGTGATGACAACCTTGGATGGGTGAATGTTGAGAGGAATGGAAGCACCGTTGGACTTCTCTTTTTGCAACTTCTCGATTTGAACGGCAAACTTCAATCTGTAGACAGAGTTGACCTTACCTTCGGAACCCTTCTTGGAACCTCTGGCAACGATGACTTCATCGTTTTGTCTGATTGGCAAAGTCTTGATGTTGTATTGTTCTCTCAACTCCTTGGAGAGAGGAGCAGCCATCAAAGCTCTTCTTTCAACAGAAGAAGAGGTGAAGTATGCCTTTCTGGCCTTCGAACGAGAAGAGGAAACGTCTGGGTTAGTATTCAATCAAGAAGCTGTAATATGTCGTCCATTAGGAAAGCGGATCTCTAGGAATATCATAGCCCATGTAGTCAATCGATCTTTATTTCAATAGAATAATCCACCAAAATCCACCAGAAAGACTGAATATTGGAGTAAAACAAGCAGTCTAGCATTCTCAGTACGCTCCTTCCGTACAACGACCATATTAACCACAAAAATAATTACCTTTACTGATCTTAGCCATCTCGAATTGCTATGGATGTAATGTATTCAAAATTTTCAGCCTAGTTGAGAACAAAAAAATCTCGCAGGAATGCGACATGCCACAAAACCGCCCGACACGGGCTGCGCCCTAGAATTATGCACGTGCATGAACGAACACTCTTCATAATCACGATGGTTCTTCTAAATGGATATTGTAGAGAAAATGTACTATAATTGTACTCTCAGAAATAGCAAGTTGGTTTTATATAGCTTTTCTTCTAGGAGAGTAATTCAAAAAAAAAACCGAAAAAAGAATTAGCCCTCGGCAGGACTCGAACCCGCAATCATTATCTCCGGAGGATAACACCTTAACCAATTAGGCCACAAGGGCTAATTTCGATACCAATGCCCTCACATCATACGTATGGTGCTTTTTGGAGTGGAAACGAAAAGATTTGGTAAAGCTTTGTACTAACCGACTTTTGTTGCTTGAAGGAGCTTTTGCTTGTTCTTGTAACGATCCTCGAAGCGTTTTCTAGGTTTAACCTGATTCTTTTACTTTGCATTGTGCAGGTGTACATTCTCATTGAACTGAAAAAGTGGAGACTGACCAGATAATGAAATCTAGAATCATTGGACTTGGCAGGCCATTGGTCGCTCAGTCATTAATTTACAGGC
Source organism: Meyerozyma athensensis (assembly GCA_030564485.1). Classification (NCBI taxonomy): domain Eukaryota; kingdom Fungi; phylum Ascomycota; class Pichiomycetes; order Serinales; family Debaryomycetaceae; genus Meyerozyma; species Meyerozyma athensensis. Next base: position 72,483 of record JAJLVF010000010.1, on the reverse strand, counting down.
ATGCGATTCCTTTAGCAAGATTAAGCCCTATAAGAAGCTCGGTGGTAATCCCCAGACCTATTTCTTCCTTAATTTTTCACCATAATTATTCAACCAAGACTGCTCCTCCTCCTCCTCCTCCTCCTCCTCCTCCCCCTCCTCCTCCACAGACAGATAAAAACGCAAAGGGTAAGGTACTTTTAAACAGAATATCTAGAGCCTTCACTTTTTCGGCTTCGTCTATTATTGTTGTTGCTGCAACTGGTGTGGCCCTATTGGTGGTGTACTTGATTCTTTCGGAGTTGTTCCTACCTTCAGGAGACACAAGAACATTTAACAAAGCTATCAAGTTGGTTGAGCTGAATGAAGATGCCCAAAAGCTTCTTAAATTTGAACCAGGTCATCGTCTCAAAGCCCATGGTGGTTCCAGCGGTGACAGATGGGTGAGAAACCGTCCTGCCCACAGTGTCAGAAGTAGAGGAAAAGATGGAAAGGACCGTCTTCTTATGAAGTTCTTTGTCGACTCTATCAGTGGAAAACATGGAACTGTTACCTTGGAACAAATCGACCTTTCTTTCTGGAGTTCCGAATTTGCATACATCGCTTTGGATGTTCCTGGAGCAAAACGAGTGTACATTGTGGAACCAAAGTACCAGGCTAAGAACTATGTACCCAAAGCAGGCTCTAATCAAGGGTTCTTGGGCTTGAAATGGGGGCCAAAGAAAGAGTAATTGTAAATAAATGAGAGAAGATATCGATTGCATGTGTGGTATATATATTAAAATGAACATTAGTTCGTAAATTAGAAGAACAGGTTAAAATATCTCTATCAATGACTTGAGTTCTTTTTTACCACGACATTCAACCATGTATAACTCGTCAGGAGCAAGCTTGACTAGCAAGCCTGCTTTGCCCAATTTCTCTATGATCGAAAATTTGGAATCTTCCTTGAAAAGCCAGTTGAAGTTCTCCTTGTCGTTGTCTTCCAAGTTCTCAAGGGTTAAGTGGTAGTAGTTTGCATCGGTGAAATGGTCCGATATTATGTTTACAGTGAGGGCATACATGGAGAGAATCTTCCATGATGACAGAAACTTAACTCGTTCATACCCTTCGGTCAGTTTTTGAAGTCTGATAGTCATTTTGTTGACTACCATCATGCGAGTGTTTTCAGGATTAGTCAAGACATAGGCTCGAGTAATGTCGTCTGAGTTGCAGGTCTGTAATGAAGTCTCCTTAGGAACTGTTTTGGGTGGTGATACTTTTGTGTCAAGCATAGAGTTGACACTCGAAAGTGTAGTCGATTTGCTAGTGTCTCTCTCCATTACGGAAGAAGTAATGGTATTGGATGATGCTTGAGACCTCAAGTCCCTGTTCTTGTTCGAGTTGAGTACTCCATAAATATTGACTAAGTTGGAGAAGATAGCGTGTGCCAAACTTCCCTTTGAGCAACGAAGCAAAATTTTAATGGTCTCGTTCGTAGTAGCATTAGCTGCAGAGATTTGGGCATCCAAAGCTGACGACTGTCTCACTTCCGTTGTAGCAGGGTCCATATTGAGCAAAAGAAGAGGCTCATCAACAATATCCTCTGCTTCCTCATTGTATTCCTCTTTAAATAAGATCAACCAAGCTTTATTGCTTTCGTAGTTTACCACTATTTTGAGGAATAAGGTGTCGTTGGTCGTAAGCATCTCCCACTTGCCGTACTTTTCTTTCCATCTTGAAACCTTCAAGGCTTTAGGTGACGAAGGAGAGATGTAAAAATCAATCGACAGGTCATCATTAATTACATCCTTGAGGTGTTGAGGAATGAGGACTTTTTCTTCTTTAACAAGGTCTAACAGTCCCACACTAGCGGTAGATCCATTGAGATATGGCTTGAAGAAATATGTCGATGTTGATGAGGGAAGAGCAAATGGTGATGGAAGCGCTGATTTCGGGCCAGACAAATCAGATTTCTCCGAGATGGTAGATAAAGGCTCAGATAAGTCGATATTCCGAGTAATGTCAGTCGAAATACTGAGGTCCTTGACATTGCGAGACAAGCTTGAATCCTCAACAGATTTAGGCTTCTCCACCTGCGGTATATTTTTATGGTCTTCTTCGTCCTCCAAAATTGGTTCTGAAGTTTTACCAGCATTTGCTGGTGAAGAAGTATTGGTCAGTGGGGATGATTCCACCATGTTTCGTTTCTTGAAAATACCCAAAATACTCTTTCTCTTTTTCTTTTTATCAAGAGTAAGGTTGTCCATCAGTTGAGAGATCTCGGAAAGTCCATGAGCGACACTGAACGAAGGCTGGTGAGAACGTCCAAAGTTTGTGATATCAATGGCAGAACCATTAGACAATTGATAAACACCACCCTGCTTTTCAGAAGGCTCTGAAATTCCGGGAGCTGACTGAAATTTTGCAATGTTTTCTGCCAGGTAGGCATCAGCCAAAGGAATTTCGGATATATCAATGGATTCATCGTTGGATCCACCCTCAGGAGTATCATAGTCTACTTCAGCTCGTTCTGATCGAGGTCTGTCATTTCCGTGTGCTCTTTCGTCATCAGGAGAAATTGTGCTTCTTGAAACGTACTTCATGACGCTATCTTGCTTATCATGGGGTCCTGACAATGTTTTATGGATAATTTCGAGAGATCTGTCATACTGTTGTTTGGAAGATTCCACAGAGTGGGAAGAGCTCATGGACGAGCTACTCAGGTGTGATGGACCCTTTGAAACATGGATAAAAGGGGGCTTAGGCTTGTCAGTTTCTTCCTTGGTATCTCTGGACGAGCGACTCAATGTGGGTGATTCTATGAGGTCCCTGAAGGAAGGAGTTTCTGGTGATGGCGCAAGTTCTGGTGATTCACTGCCGGAAGACAGGTGAAGATTAATACCCAAACCTGAAAGTGTGCAGCTGGTATCAGGACCAACAGGAAGACACCCTCCACGTTCACTAGGAAAGATGCACACGAGTTTCGAGAACCACTCTTGGGCCAGGCGTTTGTTGCCTTTAAGTGACAATCTCATGTCGGAGATGGAGAGTTCGTCAGTAGAAAAATTAAGTGGCCGAAACACCAAAGTATCGTTCTTGAGTTCGACGTAAACCTCGTTAAACCGACATGGCGGGTAAAGAAGACTTCTTGTTCCTGATTCTTCTGCAGCCAACTGGTGTTCTAATGCCAAGATTGCCATGGCGTCGTAAGATTTAGGGGCACTTGGGTTTCCCAAGTTAAGCAAGGCGATTTCCACATGTTCACGAGTGTTCTCGAATACAAAGTCGTCGTTCAAAGATCGATCCACGATCTGATCGGCCACGAAATAACTAGCCACTTTTGTGGAAGTAGACTGCCAAGGAAATGCAGCCACGTTCGAGAAACTGATGGTTCTGAGGTTGTTCGACAACTGGATGTCGTTGAACTTTTTGATTATGCCGTCAAATTGAGTGCTCAAATTCTCCAATTTTTCCATCACGAATGGATTACGAATGTAGGATTTGGCCAACGACATGAACTTGACATAGGCTGCGGAGTTGCGGATGGGCTTTGCATACATGGATATGTGTTCATGAAGTTCCAGCTCCTTATCCATAAAGCAGGCGACAAATTTTTCATACAAGACGATTCCTCCATTGTCCATCCAGATGATGAACTCGTTGACAAACGATTTGAACTGCTCAACCTCGTCTTCTGGGTCTGCAATGCTGTTTCGATATGTGTTCAAGAGCTGTAAAAGCTTTGTGTTCTTGGTATAAAGACCTCTCAATATCGACACAAACGAAGATTTGGACGACCGACTGGGTTTCACTGAGCCAAGGATGGTGATCACATCGTTGTTTTCACCAGTCTCAGACGCGAACAACTGCTCAATTAAAGCGCTTCTCGAAGGTATCTGGCCAACCATAGTACTAGAGCCGAAGAAGCAGAGTCCCCGAGATAATGCTAGGTTATCAGTAACGAATAGAAGCAGGAAGATTACCTGTGATATACAACCGACTAGTTCGTGAGCGATTGAATGTGTAAAGCAATTGAAATGTCAGATAATTCAAAGTAGTTATCGGGTATTCTCCGTTGCTTTTCATACACGATTGGCCCGGCTCATCTCAATTTTTCCCGTTTGAGAATCGCGACGCGAACACTCGTCCAACGCGCAGCGCGTTGCAGTAGCGTGCAGCAGGCTGGCCATGGCCGTGGCAGTGCAATAGCTACAAACAAACCGGCCAAATGGCGTTTTTTGGTTCCCGCTTCTTTGTAGTGTATTGCGATGGTTTGTAATTCATGTTGGCATAGCTCAAATTTTGTCGATCATCATCAATGGATACATACACTTATCAGAGTATTTAGACCGCAAATTTGCAGTATGCTCGGAGATGTCGCTACAGGCACGCTGCAGCTGAATTGGGCCATGTATGTAATTTGAACGCCTCGTAAGCCATCGTATTTCTGTGGTACGGACAAAGGTCTACATGGGGAGACATGTACTTGCATATGGACTGCAGATCCCCAGACATCAGGCCAGAGTACCAATTAATTCTACTGGTTTCTGGTTCTGGTTATGGCCCGGAGCGCATCGTAGATATTTTCTCCTGTTGCGGCACTGACAGCTTGCACTGTCCATTTTTCAGCTGGCAACTGTGATTCTAATTTTAGTAGCGATACGATCTGCCGCTTGGTTTGCTCCACTTTATCCAGCTGTAGAAGATCAATCTTGTTTATCAAAATGACAAGGTCCACACCAACTAGCCTGTCTTGTTGTATCACCTTATCTCGTAATTCCTGGTAAGATTCTTGGATTCTTTCCATGCTCATACTATCTACAACCCACACCACCACATTGGTCTTGTCGAAGTAGTTTCCCCAAAAGGTCCGCAAGCTGGTCTGGCCACCAATGTCCCAGATGTTTAAGGTATAACCATCTACTTGGATTGTGTTGATCTCGAAACCCATCGTTGGTGAGATCGATTTCCAATCTCTTTGCTGCCATCGTCTAATGATAGAAGTTTTACCAGAGTTGTCCAATCCTAAGACAAGCACCCTTATTTCCCGATCCCTGATTTTCTGTTTCCGTATGATCGATAAGAGCCCCATCACTGCAATTGATTCTCATCGCACAATTTCGCAATCATTATTCCTGAATCTCACCGTTTAGGCGAATGGAACCCTAAAACAATGCCTAAGCGCCAGACGTCGATATTTGAATATCGCCACACAAACAGGAATGATGTGCAATCACAAGAATCCTTATATATAGACTTAACTGCTGATGAGGACACAAGCTGGGTGAAAGCGGACCCCACTGATATGGCAGTGGACATCAAATGTGAGCCGATGCCTTCTTATTCTCAGCTAAAGAACGAGGAAAACTTATCTGAGGAGATAGAACAGGAAAGTGACATACCTGGTGAAGAAATCCTTATCACTCAAACTAAGATTGAGGAAACTGTTGATTGCATTAAGTACGAAAAGGAACAAATCACTTGTCCCGTTTGCGATCGAGATCTTGCATACTTGGAACTCAACACTCGAATACAACATGTTGAGTTGTGTCTAGTTACTCCCAAGAAAGAACCAGTCGAGACCAAGAAGCGACCGGCATTACCAAACCCACAAGAGCGCTACAAGAACAAGAAGATCAAGGTTTCCGATAAGGAAAAGGTCATTGTCCATCCTACATCTCATGGTGAAAGACCAAGACCATCCATTCCAAAATTAAAGATCTTGGAGTTTCCAGTTGACCAAAATCAAAAGTATCATGTGAGTGTAGATGCCTTCTGTTATGCTCCTCATGACTTGGTCTCACAGTATTTTCTCTCTCACTTCCACAGTGACCATTATGGTGGCATCACAAAGAAATGGTGTTACTACAGAATGTTCTCTTCAGTCGAAGAGTATGAAGACGAATCAAAATTTCGCCCCATCATTTATGCCACAAAAATTACAAGTCGTCTACTTACCCTTCGATTCAGCGTTGATCCACGATTTATTAAGGAGCTACTGTTCGACACAAGGTATTGTGTGAAACTCTTTGACTCTGCGGGAACGTCAGACGTGCCTAATGGTGGTACAGAGTCCGAGGAAACCACACCAGGATTATACGTCACACCTATATTCGCCAATCATTGTCCTGGTGCTGCTATTTTTCTCTTCGAGTCTATCTCTTTGGATAACAAAATATGTCGAACCCTTCATTGTGGTGACTTTCGAATCAACAAAGATATACTTGAGCATCCATTATTAACAAAGTTTCGAACAATTGGCGGCACTGAAGTCTTGGACAACGTTTATCTCGATACAACTTACATGCAACCCAAGTATAATTTTCCAAAACAAGAGTTGGTATGTGAAACAGTGGCCAATATATTCCAGAAGTTGACTTTCGATCTGGCATCGGACTCCAAACATCTTAGTAAATGGTTGGGAATTTTAAAGCAATCACGAATAACCGACTTTATGCATGCAAGAAAGGAAAAAAAGAAGTTTCTTATCCTTGTGGGAACGTACTTGATTGGAAAAGAAAATTTGGCAATCGCCATCCTGAAAAAACTAAACAATTGCCCCATTTATGTTCTGTGTATCAATAGCAGAAACGACAAACTTGATATCGTCAAGACTTACGATAATGAGCATTTGAATCAATACGTCACCGCGAATGACCTTGGAGACGCGGATTGCAAGTGTGTTGTACACTTGGTTCCGATGAACATAGTCGGTTCGAAAGGTGAAATCTCAAACTATTTCAATCACAACAAATATTATGAGACTTTCGAACAATGTGTGGGACTTAGACCAACTGGTTGGTCTTTCAAAGAAAAGAAGAGAGAAGAGACGGAAAATGATGAGGTCATTGAAGATTATGGAGACCTCGAGACCACGATCAACTTACCACGAGCACACACAATCAACATCATCGCAAACATCATGCTTGAACAACCAACGTTTGATTTCACCGATATAACCGCACCGAAAGCTCAAACTACACCTTACAACATTTACAGTTTACCTTACAGTGAACACTCTTCCTTTCGAGAGCTTTCTTACTTTGTGATATTTTTTAATATTGGACTGGTGATCCCGACGGTTAACACGCACAACGAATGGAGTGTGAAAAGTATGAACGATTTGATACAGCATTGGGAAGATATACGGCGAATGAAACGTGACGCAAAAATGGACATTAAACTTGGTGAAAGCTTGCTTCAAAAACTTAATTCGTTGGACCTTACACATTTTTAACAGCGGATACGATATAATGAATTCTATGAAATGATCTACTTATGTTGATACTCGTTGTAAACCTCTCTGAATGATGCCTCGCAAGAAACGGGGTTATCACAATCAGCCCATTGTGCTACGAAATCATCCTTGAAGTAGCTTAGTCTTTCATCTTTTGCCTTGTCATCGAATCTCGCTCCAATGGTCCGGGCAGGGATGATTGCTGTATTGCTGAGTATGAACGGATGCCACTGGAGTATGTGGGTAAGTGCAGAGTCTAATCCATAATGGAAGTTTGGATAGTTCAAATACAATGGGTCCCCCCAGGTGTTGACTATAGCTCTTCCAATATCGTCGTTTCTGACGATGAAAGAATATGTTTCGAGTTTCTGCGTTGATTGTGTTGCAATTAAGCGCACAGTAGATGCCTTAGAGCTCTTGTACGTCTTGATAGTACCATCCGGAGGGACTATAGGCGTCTCCCGCATCATTATAGGATCCAAAGAGTCCGGATCCAACACATACTGAAGAAGATCAATACTCTTTTTCATAACAAGAGCATCCTGATCCAAGTACCAGAACCATTCAGCATCTGGAAATGCTAACATTGCAGCTCGCATACAGTATAACCGTACCCACTTGGCTTTTTCCTGGGTCTGAAGATATCCGAGGGAGCTGAGTGTGGGCAAAAATTCCTGATGCCATCGGACATATACTCCGTAGTTTTGTGCATGGGCATAGTCAACTCTATTTTGAACAAGGGAAATCAAAGTTTGCTGTGAATACTTTTCAAAGTCAACAGAGGTTACAAGTACCACCTTGGGGTATCCCAGCTTGGATTTGGGGCGATATACTACCTTGTCGTGATTCTTGAAAGTATTGATCACCTTCGCTTTCTCCGATGCTTTGTTCTCTTCTTCCTCCTTGGCCTTCTGTGCTGCTGGATTGGGATTGTCCTTCATGTTGAGAGACTCTATGATAGTCTTTTCAATGTCAGGAGCACTTGCATCACGAACTTGGTATATGTTAAATAGCTCGTGGATATCGAGACTTTTCAATGTCAGTGCATGTTCGATAGGAGGAAAGATATTCTTCGAGCTGGACTCTATGATCTTGGTACTAGTAAGGGGATGGGCTGCTGGGTAGGAAGGATGAGTTCTACCCTTGAATATTCGAAGAAACGTAGGAATGGGGTTGAATAATACGATTATAATGATGACAGTTGCAATACTCGCCAAAATTTTTGACCATTTCAGACGATTTAATCTGCTAAAATTAACAGGTAAGGGCAACAAGCTATTCTTCAGGCCATAACGAGGTCGGAACACCCCATTTTTGGCGAACATGTTTCAGCTCGGTGATGAAGAAATCGCTGGCGCGCTAATTTTTGGCGCAGGATGTCAATACTCTGTAAGCACTATTTGTAGTAGTAAACTTGATTTTTTGGATTGGATTGTCTATAAACCAGATATATAGTAGCCGGCGGCTCACGACTCTCCGCTTCGGCTGATGCGATCTTCTATGACTTGTAGGGCAACTTGACGGCGACGTTCGGCCACTGAATTAGCCACCGATTTCTGGACTTGATTCGCTTGTTCTTGACGTTTTTGTGCTCTCAAGTTACTCTGGTCAATAGAGTCTTGGTTGAAGGGGGTGATTATGCCAAGGAAGCAACTAAGATCGTAGACTTTGTCGAATACCTTCGAGACATATGGAGTAACCACCGACGGAAAGAATTCGGCAAGCAGGAACGTATCAGAAGCATCGCCAATCAACACCGATGAGTTTATGTTGTCCTGGCCACCGTTGGCCAAGGTCACTGGTAAGAGTGGGTCCATGGAAAATCTCTGGAAAAATCGAAGGTAAATGTATGAGGTGAAAAAGCTTCCTAAAGATGGCAACGCAGGGTAAAATGACCGGCTGATTATAGTCGACCACACCAGAACTGCCACCAAAAGCACGAATGGTAGGTGTTTTGCCCGGAAATTGATCAACCCTTGGAAAAGAATAATATTGTGTTCCGGGATCATTTGCTTCAACACAACGAGAAATCCAAAGTAATACGAAATCCCGCCGCCAAGTGGTTTGTCCATGCCACTTACGTCGCCTCTGATGACATTGAACACAATTGTCGTCAAGACAGTCACGAAATTGGTGATCGAGCCGACAAGAAGGACAAATTTGATAACCTCTCGATACCCCCAAAACTTTTCAACATACTTGGTTGACACGTAGAGTACCGTAGTTGAAAGTATGACGCTTGTTATGGTTATTTCGGCGAATATAGCTGTGCAAACAACCCATGGGTAGAATACCACGTACCTTGGAATTAATTGCATGTATGGTATAAGTGTATCATTGAAACGTTCAGGTACTTCACCATTGCGATATTTTTGTATCTTGAGTAGTAATATTATAAGCGAGATGGCATATAGTGGGCCAAGCAACACTTTCGTTGACTTGGCAAACATATTCGGCTTGATTAAAAGTGCCATGTTTGAATGTTGTACCAAAGTGCGAGTCAAGTTCGCGCAGTAAAATCGACATAAGCCTCGAGGTTAGAATACGAAATTTATAACATATATATGAAACAAGGCTAAAACCTGAAAATCGATACAAAAATCACCCTGCTTATGGCTTGGTGGTGTATTTAGTAGTCTTGAAAGAGGGCTTGTAAGTCCAGAAGCTGTTACTGCTCATGTAAGCCTTACCGACCTTAGTACCCGTATCATTGTTGTCAACATGTCTAGGTTGGAACAATCCCAGGAACGTACCAGTCAATTTGTCACCCAAGTCTTCTGGAACAATGCTCATGTTACCAACCACGGCTGGTGCAGCAATGAGCGCCACGAAGATAATCAAGATTATGAAGTAAAGTGCACTGTATCTTCTCACCATTCTCTTTCTCAACTTAGCTTGCTTCAAGGAGTAAATTGGAGGTCTGATCAATCTGGATGGCTTCAACCAGAACAACATGGTTGAGTGCCATCTGTCAATTAATGGGACAGCAACAATTGGCAATTGAATGAACAAGATGACGTGAGCCAAGATGAAGTCACCAGCAAACTCGGACATTTCGATAGTCTTAGCACAGAATTCACGAGCTGGTTGGGTGAAGGCCATCCATCCTAAACCAGATCCGTACCACTTACCAGTCCAGAAAGCTTGGTTAGACTTGTCGTTCTTGAATTCTCTGGTCAAGAAACAAATGGTCAAGAACTTAAACAAGGTTCTTTGAATGTAGATCATAGTGATGACACCCAATAACATTCTTGCGAAGTTGAAGCCTTCCAACACCCACATGACAATGAAGAACACCAAGTGGACGACAACAGCAATACCGTGAGCAACACCAGCAATAACAGAACCAGTCTTCTTGCAGCACAATCCCAACAATGGACCAGCGCAACAAGCAAGACCGAAGCATCCGGCCAACACACCAAGGTCAATAACAACTGGAGCCAAAGCACAAATGACAACTCTCAAAACAGAGTTGACTTCCGTTGGGTCACCTTGTCCCTTGGGTCCTTTTCTAACACCGGTTTGAGCATTGATAAATGTGTATGCAACAAAGAGACCGGCGGTGTAAATGACAGTTGGAATGATGTCGGCGAACAAAATGTTGGATCTGTGAGCTCTTGAAGCATCACCAGCACCCTTTTCGGAGATATCACCAGTCAACTTTCTCTTGAAACCAGTCACACGAGATCTAGAAAGACGAGCGTAACCAATCCAAGAGTTTCTGTGCCACTTGGAGTTACCACGAGACAACCATCTGATGAAATCTCTGTAATCAATGAAGAAATCTTCCCACGAGAATTGATGAGGGTTGAAAATGAAAGGAGAAAACATCAAGGATGACAACGAAGCCCAGAACCACAACAAGGGTGCTTGCCAATGAGATACAGTTCCGAATAACAAAATCAACATAGATCTTGATCCCATGTAAATCGAGGAGTCAGCAAAACGAGAGTACAAGATGGAGAATGGAATACGGGATGTCGCAAAACCTCTTCCGGTGGAGATATATCTGGCACCACCAACAGTCAAATCGGTGATCAAAGAAGTCGAGTAGATTTGAGCAACGAACACTTCGAACATTGGAGACAACGAGATAATATGACGGAAGAAACGTTGTGCCGCTCTCCAGACACCTCTTTCGATCAACTCTTGCACAACTAAAGGAATAAACGAGATAAAGAACACAATGAAAATGGACAATGTGTAACGTCTAATCCAGTCAATTGCAGGAGCGAAGTTGTAACATCCGTATGGGTACAAGACATCAGAAACTGGCTTGTTTCTGTTGTAGGAACAAAGGATAGATTCGTGAGCCAAGGAGTTCAAGTTTGCCAAGACCAACATAAACACTTGCAAAGATAATTGAATCAACAAGTTGTTAATATGGAAACCAGGGTGACCGTAGTAAAAGGATAAGAATCTGTCCAAAGGAAGTTGAGTCGACAAGTAGTAGTATTCACGAGACAACATTTGTTCTCCCATACCAGCACCAATCTTGGTTGTGAAATTCAAAATGGATCCGAAACCCATATCTCTTCCTTTACCACACTGGTAGTACTCACAGTGCTTGATTCTACCACCTCTCAACATAGCAGTCATACCAGCGTAAATATCTTCGTTCAAGTGCAATCCCTTTTGACCTTTAGAAACACCACCTCTAGTAAACATATAAGTAGCGTTCAAGAAATCGGGGTGACCATAATGCAATTTTCCTCCAATCTGTGCCAAGGTTCTGGCGAAAAGAGTACCAAAGGTCTGTTCCTTACCAGCAGCCACATCTCCCAAAACACCAGAGTTCTCGGAGAAAATGTATTCACGAGCACCCAAGATAGCGACAGGAGCATTGTTTCCAACCTGGACATCAGTCTTCAAATCAGGGGCGTATGGGTTAACTTGTTCGACGTTCAATTCTTCGAATTCAGCCAAGACAGATCTAATCTTCAAGCATTCTTCCAAATAGTTGTCTTGATTGGCATCAATCAATTGAATGTACTCACCACGGTGGAAAATCAAACTATGGTTCTGGTTATCAGACTTACCATCACCCAAAATTGGGTTACCGGACAATTGCACTCTGAACTTTGGACGACGTCTACCATTCTCCAAGATTTCACAATGACCATCAATCAAAGATGAATAGATTCTAGGATCCTCTTCTTCAGACAAGGCAGGTTCTTCATCCAAGTAAGCAATTTGCAAGTCGGGGTAAGCACGCAACAAAAATTCTGCATTTTCCATTTCCCAGTCTTCGAACTTGGCCAATCTTTGCATGGAAACAACGAACTTGAATTTTCTTCTAGCCATTCTCTCCAATGCAAGTTCAAGACCTTCTGGGTCTCCTCCAAAGTATTGAACCAATTCAGGGTTCTCAACACGGTACAACAACTTGATAGCTCTGGCATAGTTCATGAAACCAGACACAGTACGGTACAAAGTCTGGGATCTCAAAGATGCCCAAATACGAGTTCTCAAAGTGTACTCAGGAGCAGCCGATTTGAAACCAATACAGTAGAAAGGCAAGTCATCAATCTTAGACTTGAGGCCATCCTCAGATTCCTTCTCTGCACCTTCACCTTCAAATGCTGCAGTCTCTTCAGCCAAAATCTTGGTGTCCTTAACAAAACAATCCCACTCAACAGGGTGCAATTGCTTCAAGTATTCCAACAAGGTCACACGAGAGAATTGATCATCTTCTCTGATAATTTCTCTCAAAGACAACAAAATCCTTTCGGAGTAGTGAGGAGTAAACACGGTAAAAGTTGGCATGTTGTCAACTGGCAATGGTTCCAAAATGGGTGTAGCCAAAGATTGAGCGAAGAAAGAGATACGTCTCTCAGCTTCAGAATCTCTTGGGAAGAACTCCGTTTCAAAGTTGTTATCATCTTGAGACACAAAGAAAGTTGGGGCTCTCAAAGTTCTCTTACCCTCAATTTCAGAAGGAACTTGATGATAAAGCAATTTTTGGACGTGGTCGATGGCCAACAAGTGCTCTCTGTACATGGAAATAACAATAGCGTTCCAGATTTGAGAGATCAACACCTTTGGCTTGTACTTAATTTCCATCTCGGTGGTTGCCAAAATCTTAGAGTAGATTCTCTTTGGAAGTCTGGTAAAGATATTTCTCCATGGTGTCAAGATAGAAATACCCAAGTAGAACGAACGACCAATGGAGAAAACACAGTTACAGATAATGTACCACATGTAAGTATCCAAGAAAAACAACAACAAATCGACAAGATACATCAAACCGAGAACAATCTTTGGTTGGTGCTTACACAATTTGTTGCCAAACCAAACCTCTCCAATACATCTCATGTTGGAGATGGACAACGTTCTGATAGGATCTCTCAAAGACAAAGCCAAAAAGAAATAAGATTCAATGAACTTAGCAAAGAAAACAAGGACCCACAATAAGTAAGATAACCACATGTCCAATCCTCTCAATTTGTTGAAGTTGGCAGTAAAAGTCTGGGATGCCAAATATCTTCTCGATCTTCTGTTCATGTAACTCGTAAACAAACCACCCAAAGGCATGATTGCGAAGAAGATAATAGTAGCAACAGCGATGAAGAATCCAACAATAGATACCACAAGCGCAGCCTTAGATTTGGCAGCTAATCCAGCATAGTAAAAAACGAACACAACTGGAGCCAAATTGACCACGAAAATAATAATAATGAACATCAAACGACGAGACAAGTGTTGGGCACCGGCCCATTCTCTGGGCACGAAGAGCCATTCACACAATGTTGCCAAGATTTGAATAAAAGAAGCTAACACACCACCAATAGCAGCGGCAGCCCATCTAGACGAGGCAGTAGGTTGGTTGTTGACAGTTTGAACATAATGCAAGGTGTACAAAGTTGGGGAGTTGTAAGCGGTATACATCCAGTAGATGGAAACATGGAGAATCCAGATTCTGTTGAAGTTGGTAATCAAATGCAACCAGGTTCTGATTTCTTTGTATGTTTTGAAGAACACATTGTGCCATTCGACTTCTCCAAGTCTTAAGTAACGCTCTTCTGGAGGAATATCGACCAATCTAGTACCATCTTCGAAAATGATTCTGGAAATACCTTCAGGGTACCAGAACAATTGATTGACATCATCGTAACCGATGACTTTGTTGTGGTCCTTTTCACGCTTCACTAAACGTCCCTCGTAGATTTCGTAAACTTGAGATCTGAAGAAACGGTAGATTGGGGTGACAACTCTGTTCAAGTAGTCACCTTCTGGAACAGGGTCTTGTCTTTGCTGACATTGTGGAGATTGCAAGTAATCGAAGGCAGTCTTGTAAATGTAACAGATTGCTTCGGGAGTGAATCTGACTTGGTTAGCTTCACCCCACAACAACAAGTACAAAGCGATATCTCTAATTCTCTCTTCAGGAGACAAAGAGTTCATCTTGGCCTTCCATCTAATCTCGGCGGCTTCCAATGAGTAATCACCTTCCAATTCGTTGGCCAAAGCATCGATATCCTGACCGTGTTCTTCGACAGCCTTTCTGGCCTTTTTGGATTTTTTAGATGCCTTTCTTGCTTTTCTTCCAACCTTACCCAATTTCATGTTGGCGAAACCAATAGATTCATCCAAATCTTGTTGGGAAGCGAAGTACCATCTCTTGTAGTTAGCGTTTTCACCACCGATGTAGTCAGCATGCAAACTCAACAAAGCTTGGGCTGGAGACATACGAGAAGACCTCGAATCCAACAAAGTCATGAAGTAGTCAAACATGTTTCTCATAGAGTCTCTTTGGAAACCGAACTTGTTGGCCAAATCGATGAAAATATCTTCAATATGTTCGATTTTGACTGGTGCCTGAGCATCAGCCGACCAAGCTGGGTAGGGCATACTAGAAGAGATTTGGAACTGGGTTGGGTCGTAGTTTCCAGCACCACCTCCGTAGATGGGAGTAGAAGCACCAGATGATCTAGGTCCACCGTAGCTCATTTGAGATGGGGTGAACTGACTACCGTACTGGTCGTAACCAGGAGTACCCGGAGTTTGACCACCATAGCTAAAGTCAGAAAAGGCTTCAGGGTCGGCGTTGTAGCCTTGCTGAGGCACTTGTTGACCCTGGAAGTTGGCGTCCTGGTACCCGTCCATATCGTATGGCTGCTGCTGGTATTGCATGTTGGGGTCGTAGTAGTCTTGATGGTGTTGATTCATATCATCATAAGGTTGCTGCTGATAATAGCCATCATGACCCATCGGCTGATTGGGATCATAATAGTTATGATTATTATCGTACGACATCTGAGTTAGTATGGAAAACCACTTCCACCACTAAGAATACCAGTGATGAGGAAAATCGAGTCTGTCCCAAATTAGAATCCGCACAAAAAAAGAAAAAAAAATCCGATCGAACTAAGACAGCAACTGAGCGTTTTGGGAAGTGGTAGTGAAACTAAGTTTGAATGTAGTTTAGATGGAGAGAATCAAGTATGATGAATCCATATGCTTGTTCATAGACCGTAGACGATCCAAGGTGATCCGGATCATCCTGAAATTTTCCACTTGGCCATCGATTTCCGTTGATTCGGCCGCCAAAAGATACAAATCTTAAAGATAAAGACTTCCAAACTAATTGTTCTTGATCCACAACGAACGCTGAGGTGTCTGACGTGTCCACCATCTATTTTTCGTCTTCAAACACGCCACAAAACTCGATTTTTCGTCCTTTTGATTCCACCGATTCAGGGGACTCACGCGACAACATAGCCATATGGCAGAATAATCATACTTACGTTGCAGTACTATAACAGTCTAAATTATCACAACTGTGTAAAACGAACGAACAAGTCGGTACAACTCAAAATCAACAGACAATCAGGAGAAAGAAAATAACAGATATACCTGTATGCGGTTTTCGCTCACCGCACACCCTTGTCCCGATCGAAAAAATTTCAACGCGAATGCCCGGCTGCGTGCAGGAAGCGACGCGATTCTAGACAAGGGGGGTGCGGAACAAGCAGGTGGGGCTGTGTAGATAATTTGACATATTTACTCACACGGGCAATTGCGCCACTCTTTTAAAGTTTAAAACACGGTTGCATAGGGAGAAGGGTGGTCCGAGGCTACTGGAAAAATCTTGGCCCTCCAAAGTTACTACAAAGCTGTTTTGTGGGCGGGCCCCATGGCATCCGCTTAACAAAGGGGTATTGTGCCTGCATGAACTCGGTGCGAGAAGATAGGTTATCTGCAGGGAACCAGCCTAATGTTACCATCGGCAACCGGTATGCAGGTCGCGTCGCTGCAGTCTATTACCTTTCCTGATTCGGACGCTGCGTCTCCTAATCGGCCCGGTGGGCTATGGCGAGACAAATTGCAGCTAGTTCATGTTGCGATAACGCTGTATAGTATACTGGGGTGGCATGTAATTCTTGCAGTGCTTTGTATTTACTTGGTTCAGTTGCAATTTTGCAATGTGCGCAGTTTACAGTTATTTCTTGCAACTTCTGAATTTTGCAATATCTGCTAATTTTGCTAATCCGACCATCCTAACTGGTTCAACTCCTTTCTAATATCGTCTTCCTTCTTGATCTTCGACACCTGTGTGTCTTCCAATGGCTCCCCAACAGCCTGCTTCATTTTCAATGTCTCTATAGCTCTCAACTTCTTGAGTAACGATCTGATCTTCTTCTCTTCGAGCGACGTAACTCCGCCCACTACTGTACCTCCACCGAGCACATCTCCATTGCTGGCAGCAGGAGCCGGTTCTGGAGTGGCGGGCTTCTCGTCGCCTTGCAGCTTCTTAGCTTCTCTCTTCTTCCTGTTCTTAGCTGCAGTTTTGCTTTCTGGGTGCGCGGGAGCTGCTGCTCCAGGAACAAGTCCTGGTGGTGCTCCCGGCACGTTTCTTCTAGCACCAGTTCCAAACGAAGACGACATCTCCTTCTGGTACAACGTGGTTCTTGAGGTTGATGCTCCAGAATTTCTAGCATGTGGTGGTCTATAAGCACCGGCAGGCTTTGCAGCCGCCAGGACCCGCTGAGCTTCCTTCTTGGCAAGATACTCCTTGGTAGAGTCGTGTGATTCAGGGGCGTCTTCCAATTGCCTCAAAGCTGGGAACTGTTCAATCTTTTGTGGCTTCCATGTAATCGAGAGAAGTTCTTGATATTCCTTCAAATACACCAACTTACCACTGGCGTGCCAAACTTTGCAGCCGTTATCAACTCTTAAACGTGGCGCTGTGGTGGCGGTAAGAATAAATCTCCCACAAGGCGACCATTCACACACAGATGTGTTTGAAGCTTCGAACAGAGAAATCTTCTTGAACTTGTTTTGGCGATCGTAAACATCCACTGTGCCCTGCAAGTTACCAAAACCAGCAACAAGCACAAATCTAGCGTGAGGACTGTACAAGATAGTATTACGTGGTGCAGTGGGTAAGGAATGGATAGCATTACCTCTGGCATCGAAGAAAGTGGTTTCAGCAGGCATGTATCCGTATATCACAGCAAATTCACGGGCAGATGGGGACCAGGTGATGTCATGAATAGGACCCTGCCTCTTCAAATCGATACGTGAGTCGTAAGAACCAGCAATTCCAAGCAAGTACAAGTTTGTTTCACCATAGTAAGACTTGTTGGAGGTATCATGGTCGGTAGATGCCAATGCTAATAATGCCGTGCCGAGAGAGTTCCACTTGAGCTGACATCTCTCAGCTTTGAAAAAGTTCTTTTGACAAATAGGTTGACTGAAATTTGGCAAGTTGTAGATGGACACATTGGCTGGCTTGCCGGACTTTTCTGGAATGAAAATGGCAATCGAAGGATTCAATCCAGGACTTATTTGGAAACTTTGGAAGGGACTATTAGAATCCGACACTTTATACTTGTACGCCGGCTGATTGATATTGATTTCAGCATCAACGTTGCTCACGTCAAACAAGAAAATTTCCTTGTTGTTCACATTCTTAGCAAATAAACGTTCGTCTTGAGTGAATTGCGGCTTCCAGCCAGCCTGATTCTTGTTAGACCACTCACACACAAACTTATTGGCCCTGATACTGAACACCTTCACGTTCTTCGTCCATACTCCACTTTCACGGTCGAGCAAAACCGGCTTGGTCCACAAACACAAGTAGGTTCCGTTAGGAGAAAAATGCAAGTCAAAAGCCTCGCCAATCTCTATTCTTGATTGAACCGGTGCTTCAACATCGGCCTTGACCACCACTACTTCGTTGGGTTGAGTATAGGCAAAATATTCACCATTTCCAGAATACAAAGCACATCTACACTCAGCTGTTGGCTTGGCAAATGAGGTTATCTCCTGATAATCTTGTATCAAGTCAATTGATCGAGGTTGACGACCTGGGTTAGTTATTGTCTTGCTGACGGTTAAACGGTGAAGACTGATTTTTGAATGGAAAAGAAGTTAGGGAGTGTTTGAAGGGACATACAGCAGAATAAACTCTATCGACGATGGTTCAGTAAGCTTGTCACTGACAGAGATCGTCCGCTTGCACAAGGAATATTCCATTTCAAACCAAATCAACTGTGAAAAATTCAATCCAAAGCAACTCATCTTCTATGTCTCCGTTCAATAAACGCAGAAACCACCATTGTGGAACACAATACTTACAAAAAAACTGCGTAGTGGCAGACATCGTCTGTCGTAATTCACTGATGATAATATACTTTGGCACCAAAGAAAAAAACCGGCGACCCTCGCACGTGACAATCCAGGCAATTGAGCCATCAGCATATTTGGATGCAAAAACTAGGAATCAGTATATTTAGCTACTTATTTACTTCGCCAAAGCGGTAGTGTCCAGTTTCGTTGGCATGTCGGGAAGCCCCAGTTTCTCCAATCAAAATTTCATAGCATTCCAAACAGCGCACTCTAAAGGTAGTGGTATTCGTCGTGTAGTTTTGTGTTTGAAGATTCTTGCACAATTGGTGTACTCCGTACTCTACAGTCAGTTCCAATTCGGACCCACATTCGAATTTACACAGATCGTCAGGCAATTGATCCTTCGAAAGTATCTTGTTCACGGCCACTACGTCATAGTGCACTCCCAGATATACAAGATAGATGGACGTTTTAGCCTGAATAGCTTCTTCAGACTCATCCTGGAATCGAATGATGCTTCCCAGCTCTATATCAATGCAATTGATTTTGATTTGGAAGTGCTTCGCTAGTATCGCGAGCTCTATGGCACCTCCCCATGCATTTTTCGTTTGTATCCATTCAATGTACTTGTCTACGGGACGACCGAGAACCAACTCGTCGTACTGTAAAGGATTAGCGGATATATTATCGGCCACAATCTTTCGTAATTTGGATGGAGGACACTGACCATCGGGTTTATAGGCATTCGGTCCAAACATGCAGTAAGCCAATGCATTGAAAATGCACGAATTGTCATCCGGGATATTACGAAGGATCAAGTAGCCAACGGACAACTGTACAGACGGAATTGATGCTGTTTGTGAAGCAGATGGAGAAGACTTTTTGTCAGTTTTGGAGACAGAACTCTCTTTTTCGGTCGGAGCAGGGCCATTTGTGAAAGTTACCGTTAACAGATCGCCATTATTTACGCCCACGTCTTTCAAAAGAGCATTATTGGCGATGTCTACCAGTTTTGGAGGAAAGCCTACTTTGATCGATTCAAAATCGCCTTGAGATATCTTATTGAGTTTTTCTGACATTCTGATAGCCAGCAACAACCCAGAAACATCAGAGGAGTCATTATCTAACGTTATTATGTCGTTTTCATTGCCACATCGTACTCGGAGCTTCATATTAATGATGAGAAATGAATCAGGTCAATGTACAGGAAATCTACCAAGAATCACCAATAATGCAGGATAAACGTACGACGGTGTTATCAGCGGCAAACTTCAAGTGTAGACGCCTTGCAGCCAGCTTTCAGGCGCTTTCAAGCAACAAAGTTCATTCTTCCATTCCTTCTTCTTGAGGACCAGAAATGATTTCATCCAATGGTTTATTCTTCTGGGACTTCAATGCATCGAACTCGGCAGCGTTTGCTTGTTTCATTGCCTCCAATTGCTTGTACTTTTCCACCGACTGGGTGAATTTTTCCATGTTGAGTCCCGAAGCTGCTTCGGCCTCCAAATTGGTATATGGACGGTTGCTGAGCTCCTTTGCTCTTCTCTTGTGTACCTTGCACTTGGTATGGCGGTCGAGAGCCGGCTGTGTTTCACAGTATTTGGCACATTCTATGCAATAGTATTGTCCCAACCCAGGCTTGGTTTCGTCCAACGGCTGGTTTTTCAATCTTCTTATGGAATCGACCGAAGAGAGGTCGTTGTGGATAAGATCGAGATCTCTCGTTCTCCGCTTGGTTTTATACCTCTTGACACTATAGCGACCCATGGTGATGATCCGATGCGATGGGCATCGCCTAGAGGGCACAGCGCCTGCATATTACCACCAGATATTTCGCTGTCACACCGGCACGTGCAAAAACAGTTTTGTGTCACCTTTCCTGACAAACTTTTCCGCAAAAAAGTGCGCAGATAGTTACTAACTACATCAAGGTATGTAATCAAGAGAAGACCTAATGGTGCTGATGGGTTCTAAAGAGGCGGATTCTCCTAGTTTTGTTTTGAGATCATTTTCGTAACTCCGTTTAGTCATTTTCCTGATGGCAAGATCCGTGTCCGAACCATTAGTAATCATATATAAATTCGTCATTTCCACTTTTCCCATTACTAACATTCAGAAAAATGGCGAGAAGACCAGCTAGATGTTACAGATACTGTAAGAACAAACCATACCCAAAGTCCAGATACAACAGAGCTGTCCCAGACGCCAAGATTAGAATCTACGATTTGGGTCGTAAGAAGGCTTCTGTCGATGAGTTCCCCTTGTGTATCCACTTGGTTTCTAACGAGTTGGAACAATTGTCTTCCGAGGCTTTGGAAGCCGCTCGTATCTGTGCTAACAAGTACATCACCAAGATCTCTGGTAGAGATTCTTTCCACTTGAGAGTCAGAGTCCACCCATTCCACGTTTTGCGTATCAACAAGATGTTGTCGTGTGCCGGTGCTGATAGATTGCAACAAGGTATGAGAGGTGCTTGGGGTAAGCCCCACGGTTTGGCTGCCAGAGTTGCCATTGGTCAAATTATCATGTCTGCCAGAACCAAGGACTCCAACAAGGACGTTGTTATCGAGGGTTTGAGAAGAGCCAGATACAAGTTCCCAGGTCAACAGAAGATTATCATCTCCAAGAAGTGGGGTTTCACTCCTCTTAACAGAGATGAGTACATCGCCAAGAAGACCAACGGTGAAGTCAAGGACGATGGTGCTTATGTCAAGTTTTTGACCAAGAAGGGTCCTTTGGAAGCAAACTTGAAGCAGTTCCCTGACTACCACTACGAGGCTTAAATAGCTTAGTAAATCATGGTTCTTAACTTTTTTGTAGCCCACTCGTAAATTTCGCGTAGCATGCAGGCATGCAAAAATATCTTTCACCTCGTGTTGTCGCGTTGTTCATTTCTTCCTGAATAATGTCCTTTGCTAATAAAGAAAACCCTAAGACTCTCGTTTTGTTCGATGTTGACGGAACCTTGACTCCTGCCCGTTTGGGAGTTTCTGAGGAGATGAAGCAAACCTTGGAAAAGTTGAGACAAAAAGTCGTTATCGGTTTCGTTGGTGGTTCGGACTTTTCCAAACAGGTTGAACAATTGGGTCCAAACATCTTGACCGAGTTCGACTACTGTTTTTCCGAGAACGGATTGACTGCCTACAAGCTCGGCAAACAATTGGCATCCCAATCCTTCATTAACTGGATTGGCGAAGAGAAGTACAACAAGTTGGCCAAGTTCATCTTGAGATACTTGAGTGAAATCGATCTTCCTGTCAGAAGAGGTACCTTCATCGAGTTCAGAAACGGTATGATCAACGTCTCTCCTGTGGGAAGAAACGCATGGACTCAAGAGAGAAATGACTTCGAAGCCTTCGACAAGATCCACAACATCCGTACCAAGATGGTGGACGCGTTAAAGAAGGAATTCAGCGACTTGGGATTGACCTACTCTATCGGTGGTCAAATTTCTTTCGATGTTTTCCCTCAAGGCTGGGACAAAACTTACTGTTTGCAACACGTTGCTGACGAGAAGTTTGACGAAATTCACTTTTTCGGTGACAAGTCCTACAAGGGTGGAAACGACTACGAGATCTACAGCGACGAAAGAACCATTGGTCACGCTGTCAACAGTCCCGACGACACTATCAAGATCTTGACTGAATTGTTCAAGTTGTGATCGTAAATATATACATTTACCGCTGATAATATATAACACTACTTTCATCACCGGCCTTGATCACTTGGTTTCCATGTAATTGTAAACGCTTGGTATTAATGTCACCGATCCTGAGAGCCAACTCCTCAGTTTTGAGTTTTTTGTCACCTTGCAATTCTTCTGGCTCAATCAACAGTGGTAATGTAATTGGCTTACTAGACCGAATTTTCTTACCGTTACCGAGCTGTCCATACTCATTGTCTCCAAACACCAACACATCCTTCTTGTCTCCAACGTTATCCAAAGTCACGAATACGTGCGATGAGCCAACACTGACATCTTTAATCCCAATTCCTACCAATTCATCGGTAGACTCGTCATATTCAGTCAAAGTTCCGACAACCTTCACCGACTGGGGTACGGAACTGATATGCATGAAACGGTTTATACCAAGCTGGCCCTTCAACCCATCTCCGAATGCCAACAACCTCACATTTTCTTCGCTAATGACTTGAGCAAACGATGTTGAACCATCAGCGAAAACTTTGGCAATCTTACCACCTTTCAAGATGGATTTGGATATACTGACAGGCGCAGGAATAGGCTGAAGTTCTGAGCGATAGGAAGTTTCCGTACCACACTGGCCATTACTATTGCTTCCCCAAGTCCAAATGTTACCCGATGTATCTAAAGCGAGACTATGATAATCACCGCAGGCAATGCTGGTAAACTTCCGGGCTTGCAAGGATGGCTGCTTCTTGTTGTACACCACTTCGTTGTTCAAAAGTGGCATTTCCTTAGTCTCGAAAACCTCCAAATTGGTACTGTCTTTAACAAATGGTGAATTTGAAGGTAATCCATATTGTCCGTAGTTAGATGCCTTTTCAGTCACACCAACATATAACCGACTCTTGTTTGTAAGTGCTAGCAAATGCAGTTTTCCAAAAGAAACGTCAGATATATACTCTCCACTAGCAAATTCAAATGAAAGATAACCGAAGTTGTTCTTTACCGAAAAGCCCAACCAAGACCTAGTGGATTTTGGTTCGATACTATATTCCCTGTCAACTCTTGACGTGTATGCCACTTTACCCTTAGTGGTGAGAAAGTAGACAAAGTTTTTGGAAATGAAACATTTGGACGCCTTGAACGGCATTTTCATAACTTGAGGTGATTCCATTTGCGGAGTCAATTGGTATAAGTTACCATTACTGATAACAACCGCATAATCCTTGGCAACAGAAACATCATCCACTTTCATGCCATCAAAAAATGGAACTCGAGATGGGAAGCGAGATTGGTTGAATGCTCCAAACAAGTATACACCAGGAGTTTCAGATGATTTCAAGCCACTAACGAATTTATCGGTGAGCTGTTGCTGTAACTTTTCGACAGCATACTTTTGGCTCTTACGGTTTGGTTGTGGTTCGACCTTATCTTCAATATCGTACCAATATCCGTGCAACAAGCTATTTTTTAAGTACTCATAGTTCATGAATACCTGGTGGCCACCAATAGCAAGAAAAAGTAACGCGAATCCTATTCCTACTCCTTTCAATCTCTCGTTAAACTCAAACCGTTTTTTCGTTTCGTTCATAAACTTTTCCTGCTCTTGCCGAACAATTTGTTGAAATGTGTACTTGTAATCAGCAGAATTAGGATCCATCCCTTCCAATCTGGAATCCTCGGCCACTTTCAGATGCAATTCGTTTAATCTAGCATGTAGATCGCTGGTATTAGACTCCGGATTTGGCTCGTGAGATTGGGCTATTTCATCGATGCTGCTAAAATTGTGGCCAAACAGATATTCCTTCTTCTTGCTGTTAAACAGATCAATATCTGAGCGGACACTGAACACAGAGCTCTGCTTCAATCCTCGCAGAAAGACTCTCGTTGCTCGAAATACTGAGCGATTCATAGTCCTGACTTCCAATCATCGCATTGATGCACTTATATCAAGCACCCAAACACCACAAATATTGATAGAGATTGTGCGAGAGTGCAAACATCGTCTTAAGCAAATCAGCAGCGGATGATATCACCTGGAATAAGACCGTTGTCAACCATCACCAAATTTGACACCAAGAAATTTGTAGTGTCTCTTAAAAACGGTGGATTTAGTCCTCAACAAGCAGAAACTGCTGTGAATATTGTCAATCGTGCTGTTAACGATGGTATTTATGCGATAACCAAGAACCTTGTGGCCAAGGAGACGTTGTCTTCCACTGCATATCAGCAGAAGGTCGACTTTGCAAAGCTCAAGGGCGAATTACAAACCATGGATAAGTCCGAATTCAACAATTTAAAGAAGGAACAGGAGAACTTAAGGACAGACTTAACGAATTTAAAGAACCGGTTGAAGGAAGAGATCACCCGTAATCAGGCAAGCGTCAGGCTTGATCTCAACTTGGAGAAGGGAAGAATAAGAGAAGAAAGTTCTATTCATGAACTGAAAATCGAAGATACATATACCAGAATTGACGAGGAAATCGCCAACATGCAAATGCAAATCAAGTCAGTGAAAACACAGGTTATGCAGTGGCTTATTGGTGTTTCTTCGGGTACATTTGCCTTGTTATTGGCGTTTGTACGGTTCTTTGGATGACCTTACATACCCATATTGCTACGATACTTACGCCAATCCATATCAAGACTTATATATCGTTGGCTTCTTCTAATCGCTCTGGCTACATTTTACATATTTCTTTAAACTCTTCTTATCCTATTACTGATACATTTGACCAATAGGCTAGTATGGCTCTACGGCTCCTGCAGGCCATAAATCGCGTTTATTCACTTTTTGCGTGGTGGTGATCATGAATGCCCTCTACAACCACGGAATAAAGCAAACCAAGCTCTTGAGCAAGGAATTGGCTACGTTCGAGTCTAACATCTCAACTTCTCCTTTATCTCTACAAGGATCCATCACAACATCCTTGACGGCTTTTCGAAAAACAATCAAAGAATACGGCGACTTAGTTGCCCAAACCCCAACAGATGAGCATTCCACCAAGCATGAAACCCGTCTCGATAAGTTCAACCAGGACTTGCGAGAATTCACCGAGAAATTTGATAGTTTAAAGCTACAAAGAGAAAACTTACGTCAAGAAGCCAACACTCAAGAATTAATGGGCCGTCGTCACTTGGGAAACACATCGGAAAACCCATATGAAGCAGCAGAAAACGTCCAGCAGCCAATGTTGTATCATGAGGGATTGGCCAAAGAAAGTTCGTCCTTGCAAAGAGGCAGTCAACAATTAGATCAGATCTTAGAGATGGGCCAACAAGCATTTGAAGACATCGTGGGCCAAAACGAAACATTACAGAGAGTGAAGTCCAAGTTCGAAGATAGTTTGGTCACATTGGGTGTGAGTCGAGGCACCATTCGCACTATCGAAAAGCGTGCTCGACAAGATAAGTGGATATTTTGGGCCGGAGTGATCTTGCTCTTTGTGTGCTTTTGGTATATTCTGAAATGGTTTAGATAGCAGCCTTGGTGACTTGTCTACCTCCTAACATTAGACCCTGTGGATTTCCACATAGGGTCATTCCCTGAAACTGTTAATATAATATTCACCACAACTCGTTGTTACTGTGACCAACTAAGTCCGTCGTAAGCATGAAGGCCCGCGGCTTGGTTCTTGGTTGTCCCATCACAGCGATAATTTTATTCCCCCTCGTCCATAACCAGTAGGCGAAATCGCATGCACGAAACGGATCTTTCATGTTGTTGCCCAATGGAGCAACCGGTCCATGTCATCGGCTTGTATTGTAGCGGGGATCATTTAGCAGCCTTCGCGAGTGTACTTCCTAAATAGGCAAGCGAGGGTCACCAGAGGCTGCGGCGCAAGTCTGATTAGTGCCTAATTAGGCAATGTTATTACATGGCTAAGGTTGACGGCTGCAAAGGCTTGATTTTACGGCGAAAGTATATAACCCTGATGCAGCGAAATCAAATCGTTAACTTAATCCTATTCCCTTAGCTTTTTCCCTTCTTCTGACCGACGGTTTTTTGTTCTTTTCGTTGAACCATTCCTTTCGACTTTAATTCTACGGCACCTGATATCCTGGGAAGATGAAAGTTTCCCCCTATGTATTGGCTGCCATGGTCCTTGCCATTCCGGGACCGACAAACGCCTACCCTGTTGACAAGGATATTGTCAGCAAGAGAATGGTTGAATCCAATGAGATTCCAGCCCAGCTTGAACGCCGAGGCTTGTTCAGCTGGGTGCTGAACTTGGTTGACGACGACAGTCAGGGTTCAGCCAATGCTGCTGACGAGGCAGTGACCACAGTCGTGGCACCCGCTGCTACTGCTCCTACTACTGCTGCACCAGCACCAGCACCAGCACCATCCAGTTCGAGGTCATCGGGTGGATTCGGCTCGTTCCTCTCGAACCTTTTTGGTGGAAATGACTCTGGAAGCTCAACCACCACTGCTTCGACTGCTGCAGCTGCTCCTGCTCCTGCTCCTGCTTCGTCTGCAGCTCCAGCCCCAGCCGCTCCAGCATCTTCTTCTTCTTCTTCTTCGTCATCTTCTGGCGGCCTCAGAGGCTTCTTGCTGAACTTGTTTGGAAACAGCGGAAGCAGCTCCTCTGCTTCGACTGCTTCGACTGCTTCCACTGCTAGCCCTGCTTCTGCACAAGCTTCCAGCTTTGCTGCTCCGGCTAACTCTGACGCATCTTCTTTGCAGCCATCTGCCGCAGAATCTGGATCGCTGGGCTCTGGCTTTTCGCTGGGCACTGGTGTCTCTGGCACCAACACCAACCTTCCTGGTTTCGACAGCGACCCTGGGTCGTCACCCACAGAAGCTACTTACTCTGGTTCAAGAGCTGCTAATGTGAGAGCTGCTCAAAGTGCCAAGGGTATTTCGTACTCGCCATACACTAAGAGCGGTTCCTGTAAGTCTGCTTCTGAAGTCCAGAGCGATCTTGCCGAGTTGAGATCGTTCTCCATCATTAGATTGTACAGCGTGGACTGTAACGGAGTGGAGAACGTTCTTTCTGCTATGTCTTCTTCCCAACAATTGTTCTTGGGAATCTGGCCCATCGACCTGGGTTCGGTGCAGAGCGACTTGCAATCTGCCGCACAACAAATCCAGTCTTCCGGTAAGGGATGGGGAGCTGTGCACACTGTGGCCATTGGAAATGAGCAAGTCAACTCCGGCCAAGGTACAGTGCAACAAGTTGTTCTGGGAGTCAAGGCGGCTCGTGCATGGCTCAAGCAGAATGCTCCAAACTACTCCGGTTACGTTGTCAATGTTGATACCCTCGTTGCTGTGGTGGCCAACCCAGCCCTTTGCGATGTCTCTGACTACTTAGCCGTGAACTCACATCCATACTGGGACGGTGGTGTGCAACCAGCCAACGCTGGACAATGGCTCGAGAACCAAATTTCCAACTTGAAGGGTGCTTGTGGAGGCTCTAAGAGTGTTCTCATCACCGAAACCGGCTGGCCCACACAGGGTCAATCCAATGGCCAATGCCAACCTTCCGTTACCAATCAACTTCTTGCGATTAAAAGCATCAACAATGCCTTGGCCGACCAAGTATTTATGTTCACCACTTTCAATGACTACTGGAAGGATGGTGGATCTTACGGAGTAGAGAAGTACTGGGGGATCTACGGAGACCCTGATGCTTGATAAATGTTCATACCTATGTAAAATACAATACCTGTTGCAGCCATTTGTAAAAAGCCATCCTGCAGACACCACCGGCATTTTCTCATTTTCACTCGCGTACAAACAATCATTGATGTCGGGCGAACGAGAAAGAAAGAAGTTGAGCAGTCGGCTTCAGCCCATCTTTGACGGCATATATGAGCTCAAAGATGATGAAGCGATCCCTATTCTGGAAACTTTTCAGCGACTTCCTTTGAGAACCGGTACAGATTACTACAAAATTATCTTGAACCCAGTGTCTTTACATGGAGTTGGCCGTTCAATCAAAAACAGTGTGTACAAGTCAGCCCAGGAGTTCGTCAACCAACTCGCCCAGATCACTTGGAATGCTCGTTTGTACAATATGAAGGGCTCCAAGATCTATCAACATGCCTTAACTTTAAATGAGTACATTTTGGATAAAGTTATCCCCAGATTGAACTCGGAAAAGCAGGTGGATATCTTCTATCCTGACTTGGGTCCACTTCCGGAAGATGATGACTTTCCTTTAGACGGAATGGCTAAAATATCAACACCTATGAAGAGTGAGGATGAAGATGAAGAAGACGAAGATGACGACTATGACGACTATTCGGCTGTCAATACCCCTCCACAACGTCCAGGACGCGGTCAGTTGGCTAGTAGAACCGGCAGCTATAACAGCAAAAAACTTGAATCGGGAATTAGACGGGGAAGACCTCCAATTATCGACCGGCCATACGAAACCCGGATTAAACTCATCTTGAAGCATTTCAAAAAGTTGCGCCATCCCAATGATCCTAACCATCCTTTAACAACGCATTTGGAGAGATTACCTGATCCTCGCATGGAACCAAACTACTACCTGGTGATCAAAAACCCCATTTCCTTAAACGATATAAGAAACAAGGTTCGTACTCGAAAGTATCACAACGTGGATGAGTTTCTTGCAGATTTGTCTCTCATGTTCCAAAATGTCAAATTCTACTACACAAGCAACCAACTCTCGCCCGTTTACCAAGACTGCCTTATCTTGGAGGCTGAAGCTAACAATATTATCAACGCTGAACTTATGAGACCGGAGAAGGATCTTTTGGTATCGAACACACCTGGAGGCGACGGCATTATCCGTGTTCCATTGGACTCGATTGACATCAATGGTCACAATTACAAGATTGGTGACTGGGTTCTTGTCAATAACCCAACCGAACCAACAAAACCCACAGTTGGCCAAATTTTCCGGTTATGGTCTACAGAAGATGGTACAAAGTACACCAATGTATGTTGGTACTACCGTCCAGAACAGACCTGTCATCGATACGATAGATTGTTTTTCGAAAACGAAGTTTGCAAAACTGGTCAATACCGTGACCATTTGGCTACCGAAATCCTTGGACCATGTTATGTGATCTTTTTGACTCGTCATCAAAAGGGTGATTTGCCAGCATCTGTGGTGCCTGAGGGAATGCCCTGGTTCATCTGTGAATTCAGATACAATGAAAACTCGCATGTGTTCAATAGGATCAGAACTTGGAAGGCATGTTTGCCTGATGAAATCAGAGACCAACCTGAAATCCCGTTGATTCCACTCAATGAACCCAGAAAGTTGATCAAGTATGAATCACCCATTAAAAATTCATTACCGCCTGATGCAAATACCCACATGAGGATTGCTAACCCCATTCCGGGACCGGATGCCAATGCTCCGCCAATTATGGGTCTGGTATACATGCGTGAGCCACTCGAGGATGATGAGCTTGGTCAATACTCTACCAGTCCTAATGTTACACCAGCAGCAGAGTATGATATTGACAATAGAAAGGCATACGTATTCACACCAGTGCTGCAAATGAAGTCAGGAGGGTACCCTACACTGAACAGCAATGGGGTCAACACGCCGGTGCAGACCAATAATGATTACAGTGAAATGGATCGCTCCTATAGCTCTAGTGTTTCACGCTACAACCAAAATATCCAACAACAAAGTCAACTTCTTCAGTCTCAACAGCGAACTATACACCGAATTGGCACCGGAGATGTAAGACGACCCACCGTGGCTACCACCAGTGCATTCCCAGGGCCGCTGCAATCTACATTGTCGGTCCACAATTCCAGTCCCGCATACACCAATTTACTTTCTGGTGGAGTGTTGACTTACGCGATAGAGGATGAAAACAACGAACTCACGAGAGTATCCGAGGCAGTCAATGCCAGGAAACGGAAGGCTGTTTCAAACGAGCTTGGTGAGGTTGACGAGGAAGAGTCTCGTGAAGTCGTCTGGTACCGGTCACCACCATTAGCTGTGGGACAAAAAATCATTACTGCCAATGGAGTGAATCTTGGTCACTCTGCGCAGTACTTGGCTTGGAAAGCTCAAAAAACGGGTCCCAATTCCATAGATGTATAATCGATTGTAATATACCAGTATTTCTCATCTTATCGTTTCGCGCATCCAAGTCATCGATGGTTGACATGCTAGCTGAATTCCAGCAGCATCTAAAGTCCCTGAAACGAATAATAGCACTTGTCGGTGCTGGATTATCGGCTTCGTCTGGCTTGCCTACTTTTCGAGGAAGTGAGGGACTTTGGAAGAACTTTAATGTGATCGACTTGGCCACACCAGATTCATTTTATATCGACCCAGGATTGGTTTGGCAGTTCTATTCGTGGCGAAGAAAGCAAGCACTCGAAGCCAAACCCAATAATGGACACAAAGCACTTGCAAAGCTTTCACAAGTAAATGACGATTTTATGACCATCACGCAAAACGTTGATGGAATTCTGGCTCGTGCCAACCATGTACCAGAACGACTATTAGAACTACACGGCTCACTCTTTGACTTGAAATGTACTGGATTTACATGTAATTACATTGAGCATGATAACTTTCAGCATCCACTTACTCCGCAATTGGCAGGTACCGAAGAGGAGTTTAATCATGCTGATGAATCACCGGCATTTACACCTGTAAAACAGCTTTCAGAGTCCGAACTACCCCGGTGTCCAGTATGTGGAGAGCTATTAAGACCCGGAGTAGTTTGGTTTGGAGAATCGCTTTCAATGATGACAATAGACAAGATTGACAATTTTTTACAACAAGGCAAGGTGGACTTGATATTGGTGGTAGGTACCAGTGGTACTGTGTATCCTGCCAATAGTTATGTGGAGAGAGTAAGATTACAAGGAGGAAAAGTAGCGGTGTTCAATACCGAATTGGACCAAGACATTATTGAAGGTAACCAGCAAGATACATGGGGATTCCAAGGCGATGCCGCCGAACTCTTACCATTAGCATTAGAACCATTAATCGGCAAAATAGAATGAATACAGGCAGTATATATTGATTGTATCAGATGATAAATTATTGTCTATGATGTACCAGTGGAGAATAATCCAGTTTTCCTCCACTAGTGAGTGATTGTTCGTCACCACAACCCAACGATAAGAAGGATTCGATGGACGAGAAAGAAGTCTGCAATTCGTATTCAGATCCCAGATCTGTTTCAACCGAAATTTTTCTCTTCTTTATTTGATGACAAGCATAGTCATTATTCAACGATGCTAATGTAGGAATGGACGACGCCGACTTGGCGGATGGTTTATAATAGGGATTTCCTACCGTTGATTTTTTATGCTTGGAATTATGTCTGCGGTTCAACAACCGAGACAGGGACGTTTCGATCGAGTCCAACAACACCCTGGTAGGTCTTGATGGCGGAGTAGACCACGAAGGAGAATCAGAATCAGAATATATGGAACATGCAAGATCTGCAGCCCGCTGCAGATATCCAGAGAATTCTGGCTCTGAACCTAAGAGTGGTGAGCTCAACGTGACTTGGCTATGAGACGACTTCAAAGCTGGACATTGTTCACACTGGTGATACGACTCCATATAACGAGGCTCGAACTCCTCGAGATATTGTTCGATGTTCATACTACAATACTATGGACAAATGCAAAATAGTAGGTGATGGGGGGCCACAAGACAAATATTATCACGGATTTGCACTCTATATATATTCTTGTTGTCGACACTATGGCTCAAGGCGACACAAAACCACCACAGTCCCCGCTAACTCCTAACCCTGCTGCATAGGGTTTTACGATACAATATGCAATGGCACTGTCTGATTTTGGTCGAGACCGACGCACCCATGCACCAATTACACCAAATCCATCCTAAAGCGGCATAATTGCTGCAGCATCGTCAAGTGGTGCGGGTATATATCCCCCTTCTGGTGGGAGCCGTTACACTTGATTTGGACGTCCAGAATGACAATTGAGGGTGGACATGGACAGCACTGCCCACCAGCGAAAGCCACTTCTAGGCCCTAACAATGGTTGCTTAGTGCTGCTCCAACAAACATGTTCTATTATCAAATACAGCGGTATTGTCTTATTGTCATGTTCACCTCCTGCATGTCATTCTAGACAATGTGCGTTTCGAGAGACCAATTGTCGAGAACCATCCAGGCGCACGCCAACGGCCACGGCGGTTAAGATCCACGGACCTGTCAAATGGAACACATGTAGTCAGTAGAGATGAGCGGCGTACATTGTTAGGCAAAACACTGGGTTCAAATGTTTGGCCCCAATCTGATAACTTTTTTTCACTTCATCTAACGCCTTGGAATTATTCCGCATCCGATGGCTGCAAGTGCGAATCGAAAGATTAGACTGTGAAAATTAAGGTTTGGCATGCTACGGCCGGAATATCACAGCTGGTGCGATTTGCAATTAGGTTCAGTATATGTACTACACGATACAGCCGGAGCCCACACCACGTTGATCCGTCCATTCCGAGTCCCGATCCACCAAACCTGTCACTTTGAGGACGGGGAGGGGTGGCTGATCGTTTCACGATTCACTGCGATGCCGATGCAGGATTTTACCTTTCGAGGACGTCGACAAGCAACCGGTGTCGAGATGTGGTAGCAATAATAAGGTTTGTTCCTCCCGATGGGGAATTGAGAGGGGACCAATTAGTGGCCATCTAGTTGGTCCAGGTGGCTCCATCTCGGACCACAAATCACGCAATTCCGTCAATTTCTCCCACCAGCCTCAACGGCCGACACGCTGCAGCATGGCTACTGCGCGGTGGAAATCCCAGGGGAATTCCGACCCGGCATCGGCCTGCAGACGAACACCACCCCCCTCTGGAAAAATCGAAAAAATTAAATGTCCTGCAGACGGCCCCTTGCCGTACGATGCAGCAAAATGGCCAATTCCTTGCATACCACGTCACACGGTGCTGTTCCAGACAGCACCAGCTGCAACGCCCGAAAACCCACTGCTTGGCCCATCTTCACCCCGGCGGTTGACTCGGGCGTGGTGTACGGGTGAGGCACACCCGTGTGACCCGGACACGACCCGGAGCACACCTACAATTTGTTCTCCGGCGGACACCAGTTTTGCAAATTAGTAATGTTAAGAACCACTAGCGTACGTCCGCTTTTCCGTGGTCTCAGGGCTCCCCAGCTTGTCAGATTCGCTTCTACCAAGGACTTCGATGTGGTGGTCATTGGTGGAGGTCCTGGTGGATACGTCTCTGCCATCAAGAACGCACAGCTCGGGTTGAGCACCGCATGTATCGAAAAGAGAGGGTCCTTGGGAGGTACCTGTCTCAATGTGGGATGTATCCCCTCCAAGGCCTTGTTGAACAACTCGCATTTGTACCACCAGATCAAGCATGAGGCCAAGACCAGAGGTATTGCTATCTCTGGTGAGGTCGAAGTCGACATGGCAAACTTGCAAGCAGCCAAGGAGAAGGCTGTCAAGGGATTGACCAGCGGTGTGGAAATGTTGTTTAAGAAGAACAAAGTGACCTACTTCAAGGGAGAAGGTTCCTTTGTCGACGAGCACACCGTCAACGTCAAGCCCATTGATGGAGCGGAGGAGGTGCAGCTCAACGCCAAGAACATCATTGTTGCCACCGGTTCCGAGGCTACTCCTTTCCCTGGCATTGAGATCGATGAGGAGAGAATTGTCACCAGTACTGGTGCTTTGGAGTTGAAAGAGGTGCCCAAGAAGTTGGCCATCATCGGTGGTGGTATCATTGGTTTAGAGATGGCATCCGTGTGGCTGAGATTGGGCTCGGAAGTCACCATCATCGAGTTCCAGAACGCCATTGGTGCAGGTATGGACGGTGAGGTTGCCAAGCAAACCCAAAAGTTGTTGTCCAAGCAAGGCTTGAAGTTCAAGCTTGGCACAAAGGTCACCAAGGGTGTCCGTGAAGGAGACGTGGTGAAAATCGAAGTGGAGGATGCCAAGTCCGGTAAGAAGGAGGAATTGGACGCCGATGTGTTGTTGGTGGCTATTGGTAGAAGACCATACACCGAGGGCTTGAACTTGGAAGCCGTTGGTTTGGAGAAGGACAACAAGGGTAGATTGGTCATCGACTCCGAATTCAAGACCAAGGTTCCCCACATCAGAGTTATTGGTGACGTTACTTTCGGTCCTATGTTGGCCCACAAGGCTGAAGAGGAAGGTATTGCCGCTGCCGAATTCATCAAGAACGGCCACGGCCATGTCAACTACGGTAACATTCCCTCCGTCATGTACACCCACCCAGAAGTCGCTTGGACTGGTGCTACCGAGGAACAATTGAAGGAGCAAGGTATCAAATACAAGGTTGGTAAGTTCCCATTCATTGCCAACTCCAGAGCCAAGACCAACTTGGACACCGATGGATTTGTCAAGTTCCTCGCTGATGCTGAGACTCAAAGAGTTTTGGGTGTCCACATCATCGGTCCAAATGCTGGTGAAATGATCGCCGAAGGTGGTCTTGCATTGGAATACGGAGCTTCCACCGAAGACATCGCCAGAACTTGTCATGCCCACCCTACCTTGTCGGAGGCTTTCAAGGAAGCTGCCTTGTCTACATTTGACAAACCAATTAACTTTTAGTAGATGGTATAAGAATGTAAGAAGAAATATATTAGTACTATACACTAATGCAACAAAAAAGGTTTTTCAGTACTTCATGATCACATAAACCGCATGGATGATACCTGGAATATACCCCAAGATTGTCAAGATGATGTTGATAAATAATGAACTCGAACATCCCCTTTCCGTAAACACACCCAATGGTGGTAAGATTATAGCGAAGAATAATTTGAAGATATCGGTACAGGTCAATGCCATTTTTTTTTTGTGTGTAGATCAACTGTAAAACCGTTGTATTATATAGTTTTGCTCAAGATTGCTCAGCCGCGCACAAATCCTCGAGTCTGTCACCTTGCATGAGCATGACATGCGGCGCAGCAAGCTTTGTTCCTTCCTACACGGTCATAGACTTATGTAAACTCCACCGGACTCCGCAATTCCGCCCAATTGTTTCTTTATTTTAAGCCAACATTCCTCTGTGCAGCAAAGGGTCATGGTTCCAAAGCCTATAGCAGCAACAGTGTGATCCGGTGCACGGATGCAGTTATTCGGTGTACTGGTGTTCAGTGGTCGAAATTTTCAAGCTCACAATCAGTCATCACCGTGAAATGTCCGATTTACAACTCCAGATTCTTAAGAGGGTCGATACGACCAATGGAGTGAAGAACACACTCGAAGACGAGGTGCTCGCAAAGTATGATGCCAACACGCTTCATTCTAACCTTACTTCCTTGTGGGCGAAGGAAATGATTACTTTCGATAAAATCGAGACCGACAAATGGATCTTGACTAAGGAGGCTGAGGAGTTCTTATCGGTCGGTTCGCATGAATTCCGTGTCCTTAACGAAGTTATGAAGTCGTTGGACGGTTTAAAGATTGCTGACGTTAACACTACTTTGGGTAACGCCGGTAAGTTGGGCCAAGGTAAAGCGTTCAAGAATGGGTGGATCGCTAAGGACGGTGACAAACTTGTATCCAAGGTGGACAAATTGCCTGAAGATGTCACCGTCAATCAGTTGAAGACAATTCAATCCAGTGGCAGTCTATCAGATAAGAAAGAACTTCAAGAGTTGAAGAAGAGAAAGTTAATCTCTTTGACCAAGATTGTGGGTTACAAGATAGAACCAGCCAAGAACTTCAGTTTGGAAATCAAGAGTTTGGAAACCGACATAACCTCCGACATGATCGTTAATGGTAGCTGGAAACAGGCCGAGTTCAAACCTTATAACTTCAACTCGGAAGGCGCGTTCCCTCATTCTGGTGCTTTGCATCCTTTGAACAAGGTCAGAGAAGAGTTCAGACAAATTTTCTTCTCGTTGGGCTTCACAGAAATGCCTTCCAACCAATACGTCGAATCTGGTTTCTGGAATTTCGATACCTTATTCGTCCCTCAACAGCATCCTGCTCGTGATCTTCAAGACACTTTCTATTTGAAAGATCCCAAGACGGCCAAGGAACCCAGTGACAGTGAATACTGGAACAACGTCAAACAGGTGCACCAGGATGGAAAGTATGGTTCCATTGGATACAGATACCCATGGAAGGCCGAAGAGTCCTTACGTATGGTTTTGAGAACCCATACTACCGCTATTTCATCCGCCATGTTATATAAGTTGGCCAAGGACCCTAAACCTACTCGATTATTCTCCATAGACAGGGTTTTCCGTAACGAAGCTGTTGATGCTACTCACTTGGCAGAATTCCACCAAGTGGAAGGTGTCATTGCTGGCTACGATATTACTTTGGGTGACTTGATTGGGTTCATGGACGATTTCTTCGGCAAGATGGGTGTTGACCAATTGAGATTCAAACCTGCCTACAATCCTTATACCGAGCCCTCGTTGGAGATCTTTGCTTACCACAACGGCTTGGGCAAGTGGGTTGAAATCGGTAACTCTGGTATGTTCAGACCCGAAATGCTTGAAGCTATGGGCTTGCCCAAGAACATGAGGGTGCTCGGATGGGGATTGTCATTAGAAAGACCAACCATGATTAAATACGGGGTGTCGAACATTAGAGAGTTGTTGGGCCACAAGGTGTCTTTGGACTTCATAGAAACGAACCCCGCTGCTAGATTAGATGAGGATTTGGTGTAATATATGAAATGCATTGTACTTCTGGTGTACCGGTGTTTTCTATTTCTCACCGCTGATGAATCAACGCATATCTTAGTAGCCTAACTTCTTTCTTGACGGTTGCTCGTGTCTACTTGATACATAGAAAATGGAGGTTCCGAATAACACAATAATTTCCTCTGATGAGTCAAATCTTTCTGCTCATCCCCAATTCGAGGAGAATGCTACCAAAAATGGTTCCCCAGAAACAATGTGCAAATGGGTGGGATGTTCTTGGCCACAACAGCCTACACAGGCTGCTCTTGTCTCGCATATTGCAGAAAGACACTTGCGCTTCTTCTTAATGGATGGCGAACATGCCAAAGCTATAGCTTGTCACTGGTCAGGATGTGCGGACTATGGTATTCCCAAATTCACGAAAACGGCATTGACGAACCACCTTAGAATACACACCGGCGAAAAGCGATTTTTCTGTCCCGTACCTGAATGCTCCAAGTTTTTTGGCAAACAAGATGTCTTGACTCGACACATCAAAGCCGCCCATGATCTTCATGCTACCAAAGATGGGCTTGTGCTCCATAGGGAACGTATTAAGCGCTTCAAGTACGATATACCTGAAATAGAAGACGGGGATGAAGAAAGTGCGAATGTGAACACCATTGAATTGGACGACGAATTAAGAACACCATGGTGGTACACACTGCAGTTTATCGATCTTATACGAGACAAAAATGCCCACAGTCAATGGAACGAATTGCTTGACTTGCCGATTAACGATAAAGAGTACAGGGTGGCTCTCGAGCGATATCGGCTGCAAGTTGGCCCCGATCCAACCACAGAAGAAACTGACTATGCATCTGATATTGCCCAGCTTGAAAAAACAAGTGAGGTACTCGAATCTCGCCTAAATGTTGCAAATAAGGTCTCGTCCGTCCTTCAACGAGAGCTCCTGGAGTACAACCAAGAAAAAAGAAAACTCTGGTTAACCAATCAAATCCTCATTGATGCAAACGTAAAGCTTGGCCTTCCTGGTTTATCTTCATCTGCCACTTCAGACCCCCATGACGACTTTCTTTTAGAATCTACGTCATCCTAGCCTATTGACTTGGTACTGCATATTCATAACCTGTGGGAAATCTCATCGCACTGATTTAAATTTACTATCATGGGCAATCCGAAAGAGAAGTCGTTAGAGGATCTCTTTGGCGAGCTCAAGAAAGCCATAGTACCTTCTAGCGAAGATTCCAAAGATGAATTTGAGAAGATACAAAACGGTCTTTCCAAACTCCCGAAATTAAAGGATGGAATGGATAACCTTAATGATCAACCACGAAAAGTTCTTGATATCACTAAAATAAACGATCCTATAGTTGTGAATCAGAAAGAGACTGAAGATGATACAGCGGGAGCAAACTGGTTCAAAATGGCTAAGCCAGAACTTACTCCTCAGATCAAGCGGGACTTGGCGATCATTCAACAAAGAAGTGCATTGGACCCTAAGCGTCACTACAAGAAAGACAAATGGCAGATACCAAAGCACTTTCAGACAGGAACGATAATACAAGGCAATACCGAATTCTACTCATCCAGAATGCTGAAACGTGCACGGGGACAAACTTTAGCTGAAGAAATTTTGAACGATGGAGACTCCAAGAAATATTTCAAGAGAAAGTATTCGGAGATACAGCTGCAGAGAACTAGTGGTAAGAAAGCGCACTACAAAGCTGTCAAGGAAAGACGGAAACGCTACTAAGTCCTGTACTACTTCGTACCTTAGAACAACTACAATTAGCATAATATAAAGATAAGAAACACAATTCTTACTCATAGATTTCTGCTTGCTGCAAGAATTGTTTATCGATACTTGTTACTTACCCAAGCCCTTTTTTTCAATCCCAACCAAAAAAGTGCTGCATGCATGTCAGTTCCGTGCAGCAGTTTGAACGCGAAATTTCTGTACCTTCGTATCTAATTGCTTTTTTGTACATCCTACTGAAAGAGTTCAACAAACAAGTGAGCTAGTACTTACTTTTATGAATACTTGAAAGAAAGGTAGCACTCGTCAGAAAGAAAAGCTTTTGATTTTTCACAATGAGGTTCATTCGCTCAGCTCGAGCTATCACTATTGTGGCCATAGTCTTTTTTTTATCAGCATTTTTGGTTCTATTGCACCCTCTGTTGCGTCCATCCAACTTATCTGTTGACGCATTGTCCCCATATTTATCATACTATGCATCAAAGAGCAAACATTTCATATCGCAAGCGCTCAAGGGTGTAGGAAATGGAAAGACTATTGTCGTTGCTCCCCGAACTTTTAAAACCATAGAGGAGGTGGGAAAGTTTTACAAGGACGATTTGTCAGGCTCTACTGCTGACAAAATATTTTTAAATTATGATGGCCCATCTTCAGCGCCAGCTCCAAATACCGATAATGTCAAGTTTTCTCTGAATAAATTTGACGTATATGACGCAGCAGATGCAAACTCAAAATCATGCTCTAGCTCTCGTAAGGAGTTTGATGTACAGGTGAGCAATTCTCAGCATATGGACGATATTACTTCTATTGTACATCAATATTTGAAGCAAAGAAAGACCGATTCCGCACTCTCTGAATTGGATGGGTTCTTCGCTAAGGAAGATATCGAAGCACAGGCAACGAGTAAAGACGTCACCAAGCACTGGTACAAATTTGCAGGATCAACCGTTTGGTTACAAGAACATGGTGTACATTTAATGATTTCAAGAATCGTCTACAGTGGATATGGTAACAAGAAACAAACCAGTCTTAGTTTGGCATATGCCCAAATCTTTGACGAGAACTGGAACGAAATCAAGGACTCAGAAATGCTTGTTCCTAATGTGGATGGAGATTCACTGGAGCCCAAGTTCCGTGTCATGAATTTCCCTTCGTTTCTTCCTGTTCCATTCTACCATGATTCAAACGTGCAGAAGAAACGTAACTACGGTCCAGAGGACCCACGCTTAATACTCGTGAAAAACGAGCAAGGCATTTCTGAGCCGTTGATGGTGTACAACTCGCTTCACCGCAAGTTGAAAGACGTTAAAAATTCGGATGAGACCCATGAAGAATTGAGTTACCAAAACTTCCGGCTGATGTTTATCGCTTGGCCCTTGCGTTTCCAAAAGGGTAAGGACTATGTCATGGGTGAAGAAAATTCAAAATATGCTGAAACCACTTACATCAAGGCAATCGAACTCTTGATCGACAATGAGCCAAGACAGAAGATACAAAAGAACTGGACTCCATTTATCAGTGAAAAGGAGCGGACTGACGTTATGGATGACCATGCCTATTTTGTTTACAGATGGGATAGCCTCGAAATCCTTAAGTGTTCACTTACGACGTTTACCGGAGGCGGTGCCTCACTATGCCATTTTACTTACAAGCAGGATGAGAATCCTAACAAAAAGGTGGGTCCTTTCAGAGGAGGTACGCAGATGCTCAGTTTGCATTCGATTCTTCCCAATGTGAAATTGCCTGAGCATAAGGAAGTTTGGCTTGGATTTGCAAGAGCGAACATCTTGAAGTGTGGATGTGGTGAGAAGATGTACAGACCAAATTTGGCCGTAATGACAAAGGAGAATGATAATTACAAACTCAGCCAGTTGGGCTCCTTCACGTCATTGAATTTAGAAGTCAGAGGATGGGGAAACAACAAATACCAATGTGGACCTACAGATGCGAATGTTCTTATCTCCAATGGAATATCTGGATGGTATGTCGATAAGAACTCTGTTGATCTCTTGACATTGACTCTTTCAGTTGCAGACGATACCGTCGAAATGGTGCATATCAAGGGTATTCTCTCCAGTTTGCTCGAAAAGACATCTATTCTTCAGTTTGACACAGACAAGGGATACGATTCACAGGTCATGGACTGTTGCATTGAGAAGTCGAAAGAGTTTTGTACTGCCTACGGTAAAAACCAATTGGCACTTGGAACATTGGATCCAAAGTCGGATTTGCAGCCTAAAAAAGGCGGTTCTGGGAAGAGGAACACCAATTAGAGAGTGTCATGATGATATAATGCCGTAATCCACACGTCCAGATTTTGAAAGATATGCTGTAGAATCTGCTGTCGTAGTTCGATGTGTGGGATTCCGGATTCGCGTTCTGGAACAAGCGCAATATTGATCTGCGTACGGCAGTATTTTTTTTTCTGTGCGCAAATGAGGCCACACAAGCGTCTACCACAGTTTCCAAACTCTAAATTTGAAATTTCAAACCTGTGACATCAGATCCTAGTCCATCATGAATCGTGTCGTCGTCTCTTAAACCTGACACATGTATTGGATACGAGCCGATGGATGAAAATAGTGCAAAAGGGCCCCACTTTTTTAGTGTAAAAATAGATACCACATCATGTAAGTCCGTGTATCCGCCTAATCACGAAAAAGGATGCATAACGCAGCCGAATGGAGCAATTCGAATTAGATCGACGAAGCTCTTGGTTCAAGACTGCTCCAGTAACGAGCAGAAATTCAGCACCACGTAAACACAGCCACCTATGTCAGAGGCTCACAACACGGCTTTGCACTGAACACATAATATAATGCTTTTTGCGGTCCTCGGTGCAGTCGCAATGACGTCTACTTTCGGTTTGAAGCCGAGAGGACTTCTCACTGCATAACTTGCTGCACGTGCGGTACGCCGAAAATAGCTAAGCCTGAGGGCTTAGGCTGGAAGAATATCAATTCTCGGGCAATACGTTTCGAGGTAATATCATGACCCTTCCTCGCTCGATTCGTTTTGTATCGCTACTTTCGTTGATATCTTTCACGTTGGTAGTAATATTTGTGTCGCACGTGTTTCATGGAGCCAGTATCTCATTCACGAATTCGCCTATTGGGTCGTTGAAAGCAAAGTTTGACACCCATCGAGTGAGATATGCTTCTCGGCTTTCTCCAAATAGCCCTTATCAAAAGGCAATAATAGTTCCTGCCAGCTGGAAAACTTCTTCTGACCTCGACAAGTACTTAAGTGACAGTCTCGAACAGAATGATCTTCAGGACGCAATAATTGTCAAACACGATAGACCAGTACAATCCAGAATCCCTAATCTTAAGCAAGGTAACTTCAAGGAAAATAAGTTTGATACTTATGATATTGCAAATTCCCAGTCTAGCAACTGTAATGACATGAAGAAAGAATTTAGGGTGCAAGCAAGTCTTACCCAAAAATTCGACAATGCTACTTCAATAGCAGAGACATACTTGCGACAAAGAAAGGTCGATCCAGCTCTCGCAGAGATGGATGACTTCATCAAAGAAGATGTTGAGGCACAACTACGTGCCAAAAATGTTACCAAACACTGGTATAAATTTGCTGGATCATCAGTCTGGCTCGAAGACTACGGTGTTCACCTCATGATTTCCAGAGTGATGTATAGTAAGTTTGGAGTCAAACGTTGGTATAGTATTCACCTAAGCATGCTCTATGCTCAAGTGTTTGACGAAAATTGGAATGAGTTGGAAAATGTTAACTTCGTCGTTGAAAACAAATTGAAGGACGAGAAGGCACAATACAGAACCATGGCGTTCCCACAATTCTTGCCTGTTCCATTCTACCATAATGCTAACTTCCAAAAAGATAGGTATTATGGAGCAGAAGATCCACGAGTAATGTTAGTTAAAAACGAACAGGGGTTGATGGAGCCTTTAGTGGTATACAATTCGTATCATCGCAAGCTCAAGGACAAGCAAGAGGTCCAAGAGTCCACCACAAAGTTGGAGTACCAAATGTTCAGGCTGATGTTCATGGCATGGCCCTTGCGAATGCAAAAGGGTAAAACATATGTCCAGGGCTATGAGGATTACCGGTATGCCAGTAACTATTACATGAAGGCAGTGGAGATAGTCATCAAAGATGAGGAACGGTCGGAGATTCTGAAAAACTGGACACCTTTCACCAGAAGCGAGCCTGATCTGACACACCAAACATCCATTCATTTCATCACCAGATGGGATAATCTCGAAATCATCAAATGTCCTCTTCAAACTGATGCAGGCGAAGGTACTACCCTTTGCCATTATGAGTCCAAACTAAGCGAGAACCCGGCTTCTGAGGTGGGACCTTTCCGTGGAGGTACAGAAATGATAAATCTTAAAGACATCGATCCTGATATCCTTCTTCCAGACAATAAAGAAGCATGGGTGGGTTTCGCTCGTGCCCATGTACTTGACTGTGGTTGTGGAAGGAAAATGTACCGTCCCAACTTAGCGGTATTAATAAGTGAAGATGGAAAATTCAAGTTGAGTCAGCTTGGTGCATTCACATCCTTCAACGTTGAGGTACGAGGGTGGGGCAGTGGCGTAGTTGAATCTCAATGTGGTAAGCGAGATGCTAATGTCTTGCTTCCCAATGGTATATCTGCATGGTACCCCGGAGATGGTGAGTTTCCTGATTTTATGACCTTGACGGTCTCCGTTGCCGATGATTCGGTTGAAATCGTTCACGTTCGAGGTATCCTCGACAGCTTGCTTTCGTCGACTTCTATCCTTGAAGCCGA
Source organism: Meyerozyma athensensis (assembly GCA_030564485.1). Lineage (NCBI taxonomy): Eukaryota > Fungi > Ascomycota > Pichiomycetes > Serinales > Debaryomycetaceae > Meyerozyma > Meyerozyma athensensis. The sequence continues at coordinate 28,937 of JAJLVF010000010.1, read as the reverse complement.
AACGTCCAGTAATACCGAAGCATTAATGCACTGTTGCATTGAAGGCTCGCGTGACTTTTGTCGCCTATATGGACAGGAGCAACTTACACTTGGCCATTTGGATCCTACATCGCCAGAGCTTCCACCCAAATCAGGTAATTGAACTCCTGAAAGGACAAAGGATAATTCAGTCAACAAATACTTGCAAAAAAAACTGCATAAAGTATGCCAAGACCATACGTTATTTCGAGAAGTCAATAACTGAAACTTGCAGCGTGCTCAAAACCAGACTATTAATAATTCAATACAATTTGTACTCGCAAGAGTGAGGGGATTAACCCATAAAATGTAGCAGTATGAGTTCAAGCAGTGGGCATGTTGTCCCCTCTTTTTTTTCACCGCTAAGAACTTCCCGCGGTGCATTTTGCATTGTTCCGCATAATTCACCGATTTCGGCTCTATTCGGAGCATGATCCGCGTAGGACCCTACAAAGCATAAAGTATATAGCAAGAATTTGCTTCTCATAAGGCTAAAAATAAGACTATTCTAACCCGGCCCTGGTAAATACGTCCAGACGTACTTGATCCCACAAAAACTTCTTCTCTTGCTTTGAAAGCTTCTTTTTGCGAGTAGGGTCGGTCTTTGCTAGCTTCTTCATTTCGTCAGTTTTCAATTTATATTCGTGAGCAGTGGTAGCAGCTGCAGCAAGATTAATGAGATAGTTTCTCACGGCGGTCTCTTTGAACTTGGACTTAAGATACGACTCCGATGCCTTGATTGGCAGAGACAGCAGCTGCGAATTAATTTGTAGGAGTCTTGATTGCTTGACGGAGATTTCTGCTACCGACTTTTTAAAATTGTAATCGAGATTATGCTCCTGGTAGATATTTGATGAGAAGAGGGTGTAAATTAGCTCTTTATCGGAAATATGGGGCAGAAGCAATACAATGTGACAAGTCTTCGCAAGATCTCCGACAAGTAGTGGCAAAGATGTGTTAGAATACGCAAAGTTGGGAATTGACGACACTATTGGAAGGTGGATTAAGAACAATTTACACCGGGTAACGTTCAAGTTCCAATCGATCAACGATTCCGGATGTTGATATTGTAGTTCAGATCCCAACGATATCTTGTAAAACTCTAGCTCATCCTCGGCACTTTCGGCCGCTACTAACCCGTTCTTAAGCAGCTCTTGTCGTTTTTGAAAGCAGAAGTCTTCATGTAAGGAAATATCATGGATGAGTTGGTCAATAGTGGTAGATACCGGTTCTGAATCTTCGGGAATTGTAGCGGTAGAATTCGAGTATATGGATGGCGCAGATCGTACAGAACGGTTGGCTGAAAACACTGACGACGCTTGTGACCGATGCAGTGGTAATAGGGGCGGGTTCTTATAAATCTGGTATTGTGAAGGTGCCGACCTGATGGAGTTGGCACTATTTGAAGTGACTACTAATGGTGAAAGTTGCAGATAAATGGCATTTCTGGCAGAATCTTTAAAATGCGATGGGGCAGAAGGTTGCAGTGATCCTCTGGAGAACGGCGCCCCGTACATTGTTAAAGTGATCGCAGAAAAATTTCAATTGGAGAAGTGTGTATGATCACGTGATGTACCTTCAACAAATCAAGGATGATAATTAGAGGAATGAGAGGCTGTCTTATACCTGAGATGGTCCTTTCTGTTCACAGTGAAGCAGACTGTGTTCTCATGCAAGTTCTTCTTTCGACTTTTCCCTTTGGTACTTCCATCACGACCTGCATGTGGTCGCAGTCTTATTTCTGTTAGTGAGTGAATAACCACAATAGCAGCATGGATCTGCTTGAAACGGAAAACTTTGGGTACAAGCTTGCCACAGAGGAAGAGGGAATTAAGGTATTCGATAATGGAATAGATTTTTCGGGCATCAGGAACAATTTTGTGGACTTGTTAGCCGTATCATCATCTGGTTATTTGGCTTGTTCGAATAGCCAACTGCTTGTTTTGGACAAGATTGAGGTAATTGAACGAGAAGAAGCACCCAAAAGTGTTTCTGGCTTCACAAAAATTACACAAGTTGTCTTTAATCACGATCAATCCCAATTGCTAGTCATCGATAATGGCAATTTATTGATTCTATCTTCGACTGATTTTGCAAACCCTGCCCGTGATGCTTTCAAAAGCCAGCTGTCCATTTCTGGAATTGTATCTATATTACCATCACAGCAACATAATGGTATACTAGTCCTTTCTGAAGAGAAGTCATTGTATCTCATAGCTGGCGAAACCAAGAAAGAAATCCATAAGGAAGTCGGTGCTTATTCATGGACTCATCCTCAAGACAAGGTGATAATTGGAAACAAGAACACAGTTAGTGTTTGCAGCTGTAGTGGACAAATTAGTCTGACAGTTGCGGTGGACGACGGACTTGATGCAGTTTCTGTAATTAGTGTGAGTGAAACCATAATCTTGGCATCTTTTTCTGACTCACTGGATAGTATCCAATCCTTTGCCATTGACATAGTCTCACAATCTTCTGAGTCGGTGGACGTGGCACCTTCATATGCTGAAGTTGAGAGAAAGAATCTCTGTTATTCGCAGCGCTTACTGCAATGGATCAATGGCACAAACATCACATTCGTGATCTCTTCCAAGAGTACAGCCATAGATACAATACTTCATGAAGGACTGAAGACATCATTTATTGAACAGATCAATGAAACAGAAAGAGCACAAATGCCATTGGATGACGAAGGAGACGACGCTACATCTTTAGGTCTTGCGTTAGATCTCACACATCTCAACACTAAAGTTCTGGAAGTTTCTACCTCAATAGACGAGGCCACTGGCGTCCTTCCCAAGATATGGTGCCTTACACATATGGGCAGTCTTGTTGCATGGTGGGTATTTGCAGTGCATGAGGTGAAGGATGGTTCAGCAAGCTTGAAAAGAGCTGCGGAATCACTTCCACAGTTACCACTCCCTGTAGATGGGAAAGAAACGACATCTGAACCCGCAAGTTCAATTTCAGAGGCTAAGGTGGAGGAAAAATCTATTTCTAACACCTCATTGAGTGAAAAGAAAGATGCTCCCGCTTTCGGTGGTACTGGATTCGGTAGTTCGGGATTCGGAAACAGTGTGAGCTTCGGTGCTTCGCAAGCACTGTCATCCGGATTTGGCCAAACTGCATTTTCGCTTGCTAAGAAAAATACTGATGAATCAAAACCTGCAGCTTCTTCGACAAATAAGTCATCTAATTTTGCCAAATTCTCTGGCACAGGAAGCTCTTTTGCAAGTTTAGGAAGCAATAAAAGTTTTCCATTCGGAAGCACCAACGGTCAAACACTGATATTCGGGCGTGACGCTAAGACTGAAAACCCGCTGGTATTTGGCGGACAGAAATCTATTTTTGGGGGACTACTGTCAACAGGTGATCAAAAATCGATCTTTGATCAACAATCTTCTGACAGCCAGAAATTCATTTTTGGAGGACAACAGCCAAAAGGTGAACAGAAATCTATATTTGAGGGACAACAATCAACTGGTAAACAAAATTCTATATTCGGTCAACAAGCGCCAGGCGAACTGAAATCCATATTTGGTCAACCAGTGAGTGGTGATCAAAAACCTGTATTTGGAGGTCAACAGACAACGAATGAACCTAAACTGATATTCAGTCAGCCAGCTGAAAGTAAGAGTCTGATATTTGGAGGAAAAATCTCTACTGAAGAGCAAAAACTGATATTCGGTCAAGCTGCCAGTGAACAGAAACTGATTTTTGGAAGTGAGAAGTCATCTGGTGAACAAAAGCTGATATTCGGAGCTAAACCAGACGATAACCAGAAACTACCATTTGGATCCGATGCTAATAAATCAAAGCAAGTTTCGTGGTCTGATAAGAGCCAATTCTCTAGTGGACTGAAAGGCAACGAATCTGGAGATCTTCAGCAAGAAACAAAGAACGACCTGCCTTTTGCAAAATTAAATTTGAAGTCGTTGAATGAGCCAAAGTTACCTAGTCCTTTTGAACAATTAAACATAGGCAAGGATGATAAGCCTTCCCCATTTGCATCAAAATTAGGTACGGAAAGGCTGGAGAGCCCGTTTGCAAAACTCAGTGCGCCAAAGGATGAAAGTGATGCCCCTAAATCGGTAGCAAAAGAAAGTTCGCCCTTTCCTGGGCTTTCTTCATTATCTGTTGACTCTAAACCAGATAGCCATCAATCGCCGTTTGGCAAAATCACTCACCAGCGGCAGCCTTCTGAGTCGAAACCTGCATTTTCGTTTGGGGCCACAGAGTCATTGGTTGTGAGCTCTTCGGAAGAAGACGATGACGATGAAGAAGATGATGATACAACATCAGAAGCATCAGATGATGAGTTCAATGAAGATGAATACGGAGATAACAACGAGCACCCTAATTTAGCGGGACTTAACCCTTCATCTTTAGCGCCCCAAAAGATTGATTCCCCGAAGACAGATACGGATTCGCACTTTGATAAAGGAGAGCAAGCACAAAACGATACGAAGATTAATCAGGAACCTTCAACAAACAAACTGTTTGAACCTGAAAAATCTCTCAAGCTGGAGCACGACTTACTAAGCGAATATGAGATAATCGATAAAGAAGAAGCCGATGGTTATGTGAGCGTACCTACTGAGGTCCAGTTGCTCTCTTATGATGGTCCCACAAGAGCTGTGGGATCTGAAAAGTCAATCTCAGGCATGATGGAAAAGATTTTCCAGGAAACAAGTGGATACGTGGAAATTTTACGTCAAAACCAGTTACTTTTGGAACATTTCCTTGACTCGCATAGTATCATGACTCCAGACGTGACATTAGATGAAACGAGCCAGTGGACGCTTGCAGCATCTCCGGAGTTGCATGCACAGATCTCCAAGACAATCCAGGAAATGAGTGGTTTCTTCAAATCTGTTCGTGATGTTGACGAACAGCTTACGAAGTTGCAAGAAAGAGTTCAGGCACTGCAGAAAAATCGTGTAACTCTTGAGAAGCGGCTTGCGCAGTTGGAAACGTTAACGGAGAATCGTCAAGCCTTATCTCTCGAGAACCGGCCGTTGGACTCTCGCGGTGAAATGATGAGAGAACAATTACGAAGAAAGGTGAAAAATATCAAAGACACATACAATGATGCCTTGAAGCTACTCATGCCATTGAAGGCACAACAAGGTTATGCAAGAGACATGGTTGTACAGTTGGAGAAGGCGGTTGTGCAAGTGAGTCGCCGCGTACATGCAAAGCACTTTGAGGTTGAACAACTTTCCAAGGATATACAAGAACTCAAGCTCAATGAGCACAAACTAATTGAACCGAAGTTTAAGTTGTCGTATAACTCGCGCAGGAAATGGCACGACTACTATAGCATTTAAATACATACTTTGATCTTAGAATGATCTCTGCAGGCTGTATATTTATTTTCATCGCGAAACTAAGGTCAACCAGATGGAGTTCATAGGCACACAACTTACTGTACCGGGGTCTAGAGGACACGGGACACTCCGATATCATGGACACATTCAAGGCAAAACAGGAATGTTCGGTGGGATAGAGTTAATAGGTCCATTGGCAGCTTCGCGAGGTAAAAACTCTGGCGATGTTGATGGTATACAATATTTTGATGTGGCTGTTCCTCTGACAGGGTTATTTATACCCTGGGAAAGACTCAAGAGCGCTAATCCCCAGTTGGAAAGAGACATGAGTGGTCGTATGAGTAGACAAAGCAGCGGTTCATCGCGACAGTTAAATGTGCCCAAGAGAAGTGCTCAATCGACACCGGAACGGCAATCTGAATCTGATTCGAAGCGTGAGATACAGCTCTATAAGCGTCAAATCGAAACTCTACAAGATGAAGCCAGAGAAAAAACTGACATTTTGGCCGAACTCCAAAAGACTGTAGCACAGTTGGAACCATTACTCGAAGAATACGAACGGGACCTTGAAGATAAAGACAGGAAATTGGCCAAGCAGCGGGCTGAATTCGAAAAAGCACGAGAGAACTGGCGAGAAAGCATGGACTTGATGTCCTCTACTCAACAAGAAACAGAACTTTTCTACGAGGAGAAGTTGAAGGAATTGGAAGGTGGAAACACATTTGAGGCATTAAAGACACAGCATAGAGAGGAAATACTGGCACTTGAAGCCAAGCTTGAACAATCAAATAATAGAGTTGAACAGCTAGAGAAGCAACTCGAAGCTGAAAAGAACCGACAAGATAGGAAAGCATTAGATGACATTCTGACGAAAATGGCTCACACCTCTCTACAAAATCAACTTCCCATATACCAACCCACGAAACAAACCGATGCTAGTGCAGGCAGGGATAACTGGTGTGGTTTATGTGAACAGGAAGGGCATACCTCCCTGGAATGTCCGTTTGAAAATGATGCTTTTTAATTGTGTGGGGTAGATTGCGCGTAATCTGCAGTATTTAATCTCATCAGAATCACATCAACATCGATATGGAGTTTAAGCAAGTGGACGTTTTTACAAGCAAGAGGTATTTTGGAAACCCGGTGGCGGTCTTCTTTGATGCTGATGAGTTGAGCTCTGATCAGATGCAAGCAATTGCTCGCTGGACTAATTTATCTGAAACCACATTCATCTTAAGACCCACAGAGAAAACAGCAGACTATAAGGTGCGTATTTTCACTCCAAATCATGAGTTGCCATTTGCTGGACACCCAACTCTTGGTACTTGTCATGCGGTCATTGAAAGTGGATTGATCAATGCCGACAATGGAAGAGTAGTACAAGAATGCGGTGCTGGGTTGGTTGAGATCACTGTTGAGCAGAACAAATCAGAAGATACCAAACTCTGGTTCAAATTGCCTTATCACAAAGTTAGTCCTATCGGCGATGAGGCATTGGCGGACGTTAAGCGTGTGTTGGGTGTGAATGCATTCGTTCATGAACCGATCTTGGTGGATGACGGACCAAAGTGGCTTACATTACAATTGGATGATGCCGAACAGGTGAAGAAAGTTGAGCCAGACATGGCAGCTCTTGCTCTGATTTCAAAGAAGTACGGATGGAGTGGTGTGGGGATATTCGGATGGTACCAAGATGGACAATTAGAACTTCGTAATTTAGCCCCACTATATCAAGTGCCAGAAGATCCTGCTTGCGGCAGTGGTGCAGGTGCAGTTGGAACATATTTAGCACATTACAGTGGCCCAAAACTGGCGATTGTGCTGCAAGGTGGATGCATTGGTCGAAATGCGCGGCTCTTTGTCCAAATCCGGAACGATAGTGCGCCGGAGTTTGACGTTTATGTTGGCGGGACTGCACTTACCTGCATTACTGGCAAATATGTGGCCCAAAAGTGAGATATATAAATCGTCTGCACTAGGATTGGCCAATATTGATATGAGATTTTCTCGCATATCTGGTCGTTTTGGATTACGCTTGGCTACCCGGAGATCTTATGGGACAGCTAGAAGGGCATTTTTGGCACCAAAGCGATTCAATTGGACTGTCTTGGGTGCAATTGCCGGATGTGGAGTTGTTGCAACAATTGTTGGTACTAAAGACTGTATAAAATTAGATACGAATAAACAGAGTGGAATCTCTGTGGACGAATTGCAAAAGCATGACAATGTGGACGACGGAGTATGGGTCAGCATCAATGGCTTAGTATACGACTTGACTGATTTCTTGGCCATGCACCCTGGGGGTGCCAAAATTATCATGCATTATGCGGGAAAGAACGCATCAACTATCTTTAACAAGTTCCATGCCAAAGATGTGTTCTCTAAATTCCTTGCTCCCGAGAAATGTTTGGGTCCATTGATCGGTGATTTGGAACCGGCTGAGGATATTACAGTTACTGAAGAGGAAGAAGAGTTGAACCAGCTTCGTGAACAATTGCCCAAATTGTCCAAGATATTCAACATTTCTGACTTTGAGTACCTCTCGAAAAGAATTCTTACCCCACATGCATGGGCATACTACTCAAGTGCGGCAGATGATGAAATCACTTTGAGAGAAAACCACTATGCATTTGGTCGAATCTTTTTCAATCCCAAGGTATTGACGGACGTTTCTGAAATGGATATCAGTACTGAATTTCTTGGTGTGAAAACAGAAGCTCCATTTTACTGTTCCGCGGCTGCTCAGGCTCGGATGGGGAATGAAGAAGGTGAACTTTCTATAGCTCGTGGATGTGGTAACGAGGGGATTATACAAATGATTTCGTCATCGGCATCTTACTCGTTGAAAGAAATTGTGGAAGCTGCAAGAGCACACCAGCCCCAATGGTTTCAATTATATGTCAACTTGGATCGTGACATTACTTACAATACGATTAAGGAATGTGAACAACTTGGTGTCAAGGCAATCTTTGTGACTGTTGATACGGTCATGCTTGGACGGAGAGAGAAAGACTTAAAATTGAGACTTTTTGAAGATGAGGACGAATCCAACGCGAATGACAACGATGCTCACTCTAGTGATCCACTCATGAACTTCAAGGATGTACACTTGACCTGGAAAGACATCGATAAGTTCAAATCTATGACAAAGCTTCCTATTGTGTTGAAAGGTGTCCAGAGAGTGGAAGATGTATTGTTGGCTGTTGATCATGGTGTAGATGCTGTCGTGTTGTCAAACCATGGTGGACGTCAACTTGACTACTCTAGAGCACCCGTCGAAGTATTAGCAGATGTTATGCCGGTTTTACGGGAGAAAAAGCTCGACGATAAAATTGAGGTGTATATTGATGGGGGAATCCGTAGAGGAACCGATATATTAAAAGCATTGTGCTTGGGTGCAAAAGGCGTGGGATTGGGCCGGCCATTCCTATACGCCAATTCAACATACGGTGAGGAGGGAGTAACAAGAGCCATTCAAATGCTCAAGCGTGAGCTTGTGCTTGACATGAAATTGCTTGGGGTAAGCAAACTCGAAGAGTTGCGGCCCGAGCTATTAGATTTGCGTGGGTTGCACAATAGAGTACCACAGCGTGACATGATGTATGATGCAGGGTATGTCCCATTAGCTCCTCCTAAATTTTTGAATGAAACTTAAGAATTCAAGAAATCCAAGAAGTCCATTGAAGATTCTGAGCTAGATGCTTGATCCAGGTAGAGTCTTTTAGTAGTCGGTTGTTGTGGAATAGTAAAATCCAATTGAGTAGTGGCTTCGTCTTTCCATGGTTTCTCTCGTATAAGAAATACGCACGTATCAACTGTGCAATTAAATGGTTGCATGAATGCAGAAATATACGTGAGCCACATAACCGGGCGTCTTTTGGTGCCGTATTTGAAATCCATTGCATGAGTGATCAAAGGAGCAACCCACAAAAAGACATAAGAAACCGGATAAATGAAAATCAATTTCATTTGTCGTTCAGCTATGGTTCGTCTTGACTTGAAGTTATTATATGCCTCATTAATTTCAACTTTGTGCGTAGATGAATCTTCGCTGGCATCACCTGCAATTTTCACATCAGAAAACAAGATAAATGTCAACATTTTAAACCATCGTTTCCAAAATGGTAGACCTTTCTTGCCTCCACGTAGACGGCGAGCCACGGCACTATACTGCTTAGTGACATGGCGATATACGCATCCGTAAATGACAAAGATAGCCACTATTATAATGTAGCGAGGAATCCAACTCAATGCCAAACGACACCAAAGAGCTTCGTTGGATAAATAGCACCAGTTTGTTAATGGTGCGTAACTGACATGGTTTGTGAATGCAATTGCTGCTAGAAATACCGGCACCAAGAATGAAGTGACATAAATGTAAATTCTGTATGGGTATAGTCCGCCTTCAATTGCAGTTCCGGTGTTAACTTTGATATTGGGACGGTAAATTAAAAGGGCCACATGGATTGCAAAACAGAGAATAGCAAAGTCTGAACCCTCGATGGACATAGCGGTGAAAAATCCTACGACTTTGCAAAATGGAACATCATAGTACAGTGAACTTTTCGCTATCACTCGTGCCGGGTACATTAATAGGAAAAGCGCTTTGATATAGTCGTAACATACAAGCATTAGAATCAAATGATGTCGAAAGATTAGCTTCTTTTTGGAATGGAGTCGCCAAAAATAGTAGAAGGCAACCTTTCCCGCTAGTAGAGAAACTGAAGATGCTGCAATGGATAATGCACGATTCACGAATGCCTCGTGTTCTGTATATCGGCGCAAGTCCTTTGTGATGTCATTCAGCCGGATGAAAATTGAGTTACAATCCATCGTCGGTCTTATGTTTGCATTTCTGAAATTGTTCAAAGTAGCAGTACCTATTTTCTACGCAGGCTTGGCAATTTTCGCCTGCGATAAGTAAAAGGAATGCCCCACTTGTTCCCCGTCTTGCGTCTTGCGGCGCTTATGTCACCTGACCTAAGCGAAGGGTCCCGCCTGGCACGTTTCAAGAATCAAACTTTTGTCATCAAAGGTTGCAAGCTAATTATTATTTGAAGTAATTTATGTGGACAATTGGCCACAGTAATCTACTTGAACAATAGGAGTCGTTTATCCTGCATAATTTTCAGGCCAATTTGATAATTTCTCATCAATGTGAATGGTTGCAAATGAATGGTTGATTTTGTTGAACTTTAGTGTTCCCGAATGATAGATGTAATTTGACTGTTTTAAGTCAGGCATTGCCTGATTTTTTTTCACTTTTTGGTCTCCTTCGTCTGTTGCTTGCAAAAGTTTTACACTTTTTTACCGCTTATCATATGATTCACAATTCCTAATCAAGAAGTGTGGGGCGTAAAACAATGCGATCGTATTACGTGGTGAAAGGGTGCTATCGTTGATTTCAACGTTTATCGTGCAATGTGGCACAAAGAGGTGTGGCTGCAAAATGTGGCTTGTACTACTATAAAGCAAACTCAAGATGAACGAGTAGGCATTGAAGATGAGCTACAGCTACAGACAATTAGGAACTGACTTTGACGACCCCTTGTTGGTTGCCGAATTTAAAAAAGCCTTGAAACTTGGGAAAATCGCCAGGGCCGTTGATATTGAGCAAGTGCGACAAACCATCAAGTACCCTGAGTATTTGTCACCATTTAAAATTGAAGATGAGGGCAAATATAATTCGTTCGCCAATCCTGATGGAGCTAAGAATGATAAGGGACATTTAGGAGACCCTAGTTTCAAGAACTTATTTTACAATTCTGATGCAAAGACTTTTGATCTCTCTCCTAACTTTGGTACTGAGATCGACGGTATTCAATTGAGTAAACTTGATGATGCTGGAAAGAATGATTTGGCTCTCTACTTGGAAACTCGTGGTTTGGCTATTTTCCACGATCAAGATTTCCGGGACAAGGGACCAGAATTTGCCAAACAGTTTGGAAAGTATTTTGGTCCTCTTCACATTCATCCTGTTTCGTATTCTATTGATGGATACCCTGAACTTTTAGTGACGTTCAGAAAGGAGGGCGGAGAGGAACGGTACCAAGGAGAATTCGCTAACAGAAACACGCTGGTCGGCTGGCACTCTGATATCAGTTTTGAAGAGTACCCAGCTTCGTTTTCGTTCTTTGTGGCCCTTGAAGCTCCAGAGTCGGGTGGTGATACTGTTTTCGCTGATACCAGAGAAGCTTACAGAAGACTTTCTCCCGAATTCAAGAAGATTCTTGAGGGCCTTACTGCCATCCATACCAATTATTACCAAAACAAACTCGCAAACTTGACTGGTGCGGTTGCTAGAGTGAAGCAGGATTACTTCACTGAGCACCCATTGGTTAGAACTCACCCAGTTACCGGTGAGAAATCTCTTTACTTCTCGAGAGCTTTTGTGAATTCTATCAAAGGGCTCAAACCTTCGGAATCCAGTGCTATTCTCAACTTTTTGGATCAACATATCCAAAGCACTGATTTCCAGGTCAGAGCTCAACACCGCGGAACTCTGGGTGCCACAGTGATTGCTTGGGACAATCGTATTGTTTTGCACACTGCAATTGCCGACTTTTTACGTCAAAAAACTGGCCATCGTCACCACTACAGAATTACGGTGCTTGGAGAAAGACCATACTTGGAAAAAGAACAATCTGAGTCCAATGGATCCAATGGCCACGCAAATGGACATTCCAATGGACATGCGAATGGACATGCGAATGGAAGTGCCAATGGCCACTAGTATGTAGTCAATTTAATATTCATATGCCTTCTAGATAACGTAATATGCCACTGACAATGTCGCAATTTGGCTGCAAATTCTCACGCAATTGTAGCCACACTGTGGATTCGATGGTATATATATGTAGCCTTCTCAAAGCCAGGGTTCACAGATAATGACAAAATCAAAACCAAACTTCTTGATCATAGTTGCTGATGACTTGGGGTTCACCGATTTGAGCCCTTTTGGAGGTGAAATTGACACTCCTAATTTGGATCGCTTGAGTAAAGGTTGGAATAAACTTGGCAATGGAGCCTTGGTCACTGACTTTCACACTGCACCAGCATGCTCTCCTACTAGGTCAATGCTTTTTTCAGGAACTGATAATCACATTGCTGGTTTGGGACAAATGGCTGAGTTCATGCGCTCAGACCCTGAAGCTTTTGCAGATAAGCCAGGATATGAGGGTTACTTGAATGATAAAGTAGCTCCTCTTCCTGAAATTCTTCAAGATGATGGCTATTTTACATGGATTTCTGGAAAATGGCATTTGGGGTTGTTGCCAGAATATTGGCCTATAAAAAGAGGATTTGAAAAGGTTTTTACTTTATTACCTGGCGCTGGAAACCATTACAAGTATTTCCCAACTTTGGGCGAGGAGAATGCTAGTAAATTCTTACCCCCGATGTTCTGTGAAGATGATAAAGATTTCAATCCTGAAACACTACCAGAAGATTTTTACTCCACCGACTATTATACGGATAAAGGTATTGATTTTATCGTTGATGAATCTTCGCGTAAAGGTAGACCATTTTTTGGCTGTCTTACGTATACAGCTCCCCATTGGCCCTACCAAGCACCAGAAGAAAGAGTGAAAAAGTATCGTGGAAAGTATGATGATGGTCCTGAAGAATTGAGAAGACGTAGATTGCAAGCAGCCATTAAATTAGGAATTGTTCCCGAGAATATCAAGCCACACATTATGACTACATTTAAAGACAAAAGGTGGAAAGATTTCACAGAAGAAGAGCGCTCTTATCAATCCAGAATTATGGAGACTTACGCAGCCATGGTAGATATTTTAGATGAAAACATTGGCAAGGTGGTTAGAAAATTGGAAGAGCGTTGCGAATTGGATAATACTTTCATTGCATTCATGTCCGATAATGGGGCTGAAGGTATGACTAGGGAAGCTCTCCCATTAGGAGCAGCTCACATTGAACTGTACATCAATGCTTATTATAACAATACTTACGAGAATATCGGCCGCAAGGATTCCTTTGTGTTCTACGGTGACCAATGGGCACAAGCAGCAACAGCACCGTGGTACAAGTACAAAGCCTGGGCATCTGAGGGTGGTATTAGGTGTCCATTGATTGTTCATCATCCACAAATTTTGGAAGAATCATCTTCCAAAAAGGTTTTCAATACATTTACTACCGTAATGGATGTTTTACCTACAGTGCTAGAATTAGCAGGAATTGAACATCCTGGATCTACTTATAAAGGGCGACAAGTTGCAATTCCTAAAGGAAAATCATGGGTTGGTCATTTGACCGATAAAGAAGAAAAGGTGCATCCTGACGGCACGGTTACCGGTTGGGAACTATTCGGGCAACAAGCAATCAGAAAAGAACCTTACAAGGCATTGAACATACCTCTGCCTTACGGAAGTGGGGAATGGGAATTGTACAATATCAGAGATGACCCGGGAGAGACGACAGATTTGTCTAAGAAGGAACCAGAAATCTTACAAGAAATGATAAGACACTGGGCTGAATATGTTGCAGAAACTGGAATGATTGAAGTTAGACACATCTTTTACAATTTCAAAGAACCAGCAGAGGTAAAATGGATTCCATGCGAAGATGAATTCTTCTAAATACTTTATATCATACACAAATTTTACACCAATTCTTCGTTATCCTCACTGATCTCATTTCTTTGTCTGTCTTCCAAAGAAGGTCTGTTCAAGTGAGCACGGAATTCATCAGTGTAAGGAGCCATGTAGCTTCCAGGAGCTGGGTTGTTGTCCTTAACAATCTTGAAGTAGTTCTCATAAACATTACCATCGTAGTTACCCAAAGAGGAGTTGATCATCATGTCAGTCAAGTTGAATGCATCGGTCAATGGGATAACATGAGGTCTCAAGTCAGCACACAATTGTTGGATGTACTCAGAGGTCAAGAAAGAAACGGTGTCGGCATCAACAACCTTGAATGTCAAGAAGATACCGGAGAATCCTTCCAAGATAACTGAAGTGGAGTATAATTGAGCCAACTTCTTCAAGACCAGCTTCAATGGGCCCTCTTCAAGAGTGTCAAACTTCTCCAAGAAAGACTTCAACATGAAGAAATGAGCCAATAATTTAGATAAGTCAACCAATCTGGCTCCGATGTAATCGTAATCGTCACCATTCTTGTCCAAGTCAGACAAAGCTTGGTTGGAAGCTCTAATAAGGGCAACCTCAACTGCCTTCAACAAGTCAGGCAACGACTCGAGTTGAGTCTTGTTCAAGACAATATCGTTGTTCAAGTATTGCTTGGCCTGGTTCAAGAAGGAAAGAATACCAGTAGCCTGGTTTCCCTTCTTGAGGACACCGCTAAAGTTCTTGAGCAATTGCTTAGCAACAGACATACCAAGAATGTTGTTGTCACCTTCCCAAGTACATTGCACAGCCCAGTCATTGTAGGTCTTACCGAAACCAGAGTAGGCCGAGTAACCATGACCACCACAAGCTTGTCTACATTGCTCAATGGTGTTCAATGTCAGCCAAGTACAGGTGGATTTCAAGGAACCAGAAGCAACGAACAAAGCCTTCATTTCTTCGATACCCTTTTCTAAAGCAACCTTATCATCTTGAGCAACCGCATGGTCGAGAAGATCCATAGTCTTTTTCGAAAGGTTATCCAAAACATTGGCACCGTTGGAGAACGCATAAGCGGTGGCCAACAATGGAATCAAACGACGTTGATGTAATGGGTAGTTCATAATTTGACTCTCACCATCGGTCTCCTTAGCCTTGGAGGCCTTGAATTGACGTCTGGCAATGGCGTATCTGATGGCAATAGTGACAGCCTTCGAACTCCATCTGAAAGAGTCTCTCACCATCACCACTCTACCACCCAACAAGGCGGAGTAGGACAACTGGTTCAAAGCTGGCTCAGTAACTTCACCTTCGGGAGAAACCTTACAGTATTTTTGCAACATGTTGTAACGAGGAATTCTCACATTGGAGAATTGGATCCAACCGTTATCAATACCATCTCTACCCATCTTGGCACCAATGTCACCGACAACGATACCTGGGTTCAAGTTGTGGCTAGAATCACGGAGAGGCACCACGAAAGTCTTGACACCGTAATCCTTACCCTTTACGATCAATCTGGCGTACACAGTGGAGTGGGTAGCGGAGTGGGCAGCACCACCAATCCACCACTTGGTAGCACCAATGTGAGGGGTGTTGATAACAAATTGTTCGTTCTCCTCATCGTAGGTAGCAGTGGTTTCCAAACCAGCCACGTTAGAACCGTGGGCCAATTCTGTCATGGCGAAACAACCGTAAATCTGCTTGATGTAAGCACCTTCCTTGTTCAATACCCAGTAGTACATTTGCTCGGCAGTACCGTTACCACGGATACATCCCAAGAACAAACCCAAGTGAACACCAATTCTGGTGTGCAATTGTGGGTCCATCAAACTGATCAAGGACATTCTGTTCTCAAAGGTGGAAAAGTTCTCCAGCTCAATGTAAGAAGCAAGTCTGGCAATCTTACGGGCAGTTTCTAAACGGTGGTCAGCTTTGGTCATGTCGTAGACCTTAGAGCTGACTTGCAAAATGGGGTCTCTTTCCATTTGTTGCACCATCTGCTTGATCTCATCTGACTTTTCCTTGGAACCTTCTAAGAAGTGGTTCATCACCTCGGGATCGAAAGTGGCCTTAGCCCTTTCCTCCTGGATGGCCTTGGCAGGAGTTGGAATGTTACCACTTTGAATTGTATTTCTGACTTCCATTCTGTGATTTCTGCCTAGCCGATTTCGCCGCTTTATACGATGCAAATTGCGGGGGTAGTATGCACATGCACCCATGTGAAAGCGTGGTGCACCGTTGTGAAAAATACCAGCTAAACAACTGACCAGCTGAGAAGGAAAAAGAGAACAGGACTAGTTGCTTGTACGCTCATTGCAATTGCACGTACATTTCAGGTCATCTCAATTTCTTCCCTCTTTTTTCTCACCACATTACCTCAAAGTCGGCCTCGGTCGGCACTGACGTATGCCCCATTTGGCATCCGCGGCCCTCGCTATCGGCCGGTATGCAGTAGGCCAACTCCCCAACTCCGAGGCTCCATAATGTGGGGTGATGATGACAAACATAGGGAACTTATCAATGTGTTTTACCGTCTTATACAGTGTTATTCATCTCGATTTTGCGGAAAATATTGACCATTTGCATAGTTGAAGTACTGATTTCGCTTAAGAAGCTATTCAATAGCATGCTGCACACTTAGTACTGTGCGAAGATGGTTTCAAACATGTCAGTTAGAGTCACCAGCTTAAAGCACCAATGGCGTTGGAGGAGAGGTTTCCGTCAAAGATCCTGCCCTACCATTTGGATAACCATGTAGAATCGCTTACCAACAGACGGCCAATGTCAAAGAGAAATGCTATATATTCTGCGAGAGAAATGTTAAAATAGAGTAGATGGAAGAACTGGTCATGCATACACTGGCATTGCTGGCAACGGTGCATTATGGCCGTCAAGTGGGATTCTGATACGAGTAAAGAACATGCAAAAACCGTCACGCATATTGACAAAGAAGAAGATGGAACCCAGAAAAAAATGCTTCTTGAAGCTGAACCGAAGACCTAAGGTCGCATCCTGGTAACATTTGCTTATATGGAAGTTACACTCACGTTCGCTGTTGGTCTGAACTTTATTGAGTACGAGAAATTGGGTAGGATAGTATGCTTCGGGCAGATAAGCCAGCCTAAGGAGAAGCGGATCTTGAGTGAAGAGTTAGAAAGACGATATTAGTTCCCAATGTAGTTTCAAAGCAGAAATTTTATTTGTTTGGGATTGTTATGCTAGCTAATTATAATGTCTCCAGTCCAAGTTCTCACAGAGATAAGATTCATCTATCTCAGGATCCTCGACATATGCATGCATGTTGTCTGCAGGGCAAGGGACGAGATTGCTAAACAATTGAGGTTCTCTTTTTGCCACCACAATGTCAACTATCAAGGAGAAGCTTTCCAACCTTTATACGAACAATATTTGTGTGGCGAAACCAAAATTCTTGCCAAAGGACTATCCTGATTTAACAGGTAAAAATGTTATTGTAACTGGTGCCAATGCTGGTGTTGGTTTCGAATCCACCAAACTTCTTTTGAAAGCAGGTGCACAAGTGATTGTCGTGGTTCGTAATCTTGAAAAGATGAAAGTAGCACAAGAGAAAATTGCTGCTGAAGGTTTGGACCTCTCGAAATTGGACGTTTATCAAGCAGATTTTGCTGATTTGACCACCATTGGTCCATGTTCCAAGAAAATCAAGGCCAAATATTCCAAGATTCATATTGTGATTCATAATGCTGGTGTGATGGTCCCTCCTAAGGGATCTAAGACTGAACGAAATTATGAGTTGCAATTAGGTACCAATACTTTAGCACCTTATTTGCTTCAAAAGTATCTTGATCCATTGGTTTTGGCAGCAGGCACCAAAGATTTCACTCCGCGAGTAATCTGGGTGTCTTCTAATGCTTACATCTTTGCTCCTGGACCACGTGGCTTGTTTCCATATGATGACATCAATGATCATGCTGGTAAACAAGCAGCATTCTCCCTTTATGGTCAATCAAAAGTCGGCTTGAATTACAATTGTAATGTATATGCTGAAAAGCACCGTGGAAAAATCATTACTGCTGCTCTCAATCCGGGAGGCTTAAAAACGGACTTGCAACAGCACTTAAGTAACATTGAAAGAAAATTAGGCAACTTGTTGTTGTATGAGCCGGTGTTTGGCGCTTATACTGAACTTTATGCCGCATTGAGTCCCGATATCACGGTGGAGAAAAGCGGTTGTTTTGTTAGGCCATGGGGACAAATCGAAGAATACGCCAAATATTTCCGTGATGGATGTGAAGATGGTACGGCCAAAAAGTTCAACCAATGGACTGAGGAGCAAGTGGCTCCATACTTTGAGTAGAAATGTTTTTATTATTTTAAGTTTAAGATCTGTTTTCGTAGATAGAATTTTTGTTCTTTGCGGGGAATCTCACCGAGATTTTTTTTTCATAACCATGGGATATCCAGAAAACATCAAAGCTGTTACCAGAAAATTGAATAAGGATGTTGTCACTACATCCTGCCCCTTTGCTGTGCTTGACTACGTTCATGTAGGAGCTCGTATGGCATTGATTAATTGTGATGATAAAATTGTTATTTGGTGTCCACTTCCTTGGGGCGACCATTATTTAGAAGCACTTCAATTGCTTACTGGGAAAAATTCTACCGATGTAAATGATTATAATGTCACCCACATCATAATATCGAACTTCCAACACTGTATTGGAATCCGTACTACTAAGCCACAATTTCCTCAAGCCAAAGTGGTAGCCACTCACAGATTGGAAGATCATGTGGACTACAAATTGACCACTGACATTGGTAACAAGGTCTTGACCCTTCCAGAAATTGCCGAAGCTAATGGCGGTTCGGAATCTGGATTTGAAAACTTACAGTTTGTGTATTTGAACAAACACAAGAACAAGGATGTGGTCATGTTCGATGCTCGGTACAAAATAATGTTTGAATCCGACGTACTTTTCACCATTGGAAATAAACAACCCAATGGTCTTGAACAGTATTCAGCGGCCACTGGTTTTGAGGATGGTCACAATCCCCACAAAGGATTATCTCTTGTTGCTGCTTTATACTATCCTCAAGGATGGTTCTACAGATGGACACAACGGCGATTATTAAATGTGAAAGACCCGGACGGGTTAGCTGGTTGCAAAGCTTTTTGTAATTGGGACATTAAAACCATTGTTCCAAGTCACGGAAATGTGATAGAAGAAGATGGTGGAAAGATCATGAAGGAAGTTATTGGAATTTAAACTATTTAATTAAGGTTCAGCCACAGTAAAATCATGATAGTTTTATTGCACGATGAAATCTTGAATTACAACTGTATTAAAGTGAGCAAAGAATATAGCTCTATTATGAGCAGAAAGATAATTGAATTTTAATAACGACAGCCTGTGATCAAGAATGAAAGTAGACCACAGGGAACACATCCTTAAAACAACATTCCTAAGAAGATGATGCTGGCAATACCAAAGGAAAATGGCGCATTGGAAGCAGCAGCTCCAGTAATTTCGGAAACAGTTTGTTGTCCATTAACTGAAGACGACGAGGGACTTGAGGTATTTTCGAGACCAGGTTGTGGTTCTCCATTTCCATGAGTAGATTGAGAACTACTTTCCACTGGGTTGGCTTCGTTTGATCCATTGTCGGAGCCATTGTTGTTTGATCCATTGTCAGAGGTGGATCCATTTGGACCATTGGAGGTACCACTATTGTTTGACCCGTTATCAGACCTGGATCCAGTTGCCAATGGACAATAAGTTGTATAAGTAAAGTGAGGTTTCGTGATGGTGGTGACTCCAGTTGTAATCTCATGGGCGGAACACTTGTCTTGAGCGCAGCTATTAACTGTCAAGGTCGTAGTACGAATGACGTTTGTTGTCTCACAAGGCACGGTGGTTGTGAAGGTCACATCTTGGTTGGTCGTGACGATCACAACACTAGTGTCAGAACCACCTGTACTGTTAGGACACACGGTAGTGTATTGTGTGCAAATGGTACAGTCTGGACCAATATCAGTGGTGAAAGTTGTCAAGTGGCCGTTCGAATCAGTAGTAACAATCACCTCACCAGTTTCGGTACTCACAGAGCCATCCGGATTGGTAGTGGTTAAAGTGCTTGGGAACTCGGTGCATTCTGGACAAGCTGAACCAATTTCAGTGGTGTAAGTTGTCAAGTGTCCACCCTTGTCAGTGGTTACAATAACTTCTCCGGTGTCGGTGTCCACGGAACCATCTGGGTTGGTTGTAACAAAGGTAGTAGGGAACTCAGTACATTCGGGACAAATTGGACCAATATCGGTGGTATAAGTAGTCAAGTGTCCACCGTTATCAGTAGTCACCACGACTTCCCCGGTATCGGTTTCTTTACTTCCGTCAGTCTTAGTGGTGATAAAGGTAGTTGGGAATTCGGTACATCCTGGACAAGCTGAACCGATGTCAGTGGTGTAAGTTGTCAAGTGTCCACCTTTGTCAGTAGTGACAATAACCTCACCGGTGTTAGTTTCCTTACCTCCATCAGTCTCAGTCGTTATGAAAGTGGTTGGGAACTCAGTGCATCCAACACAACCTGATCCACTTGAAGTAATAGGTCCAACATCTGTGGTGCGAGTTGTGAGGTGACCGTCAGAATCCGTCGTGACGATGACTTCGCCAGTATCAGTTTCCTTACTGCCATCGGACTCTGTGGTTACGAAAGTGGTTGGGTATTCAGTACAACTATCGCAAACTGAACCACTAGAAGTAAGAGGTCCAACATCTGTGGTACGAGTGGTCAAGTGACCATCAGTATCGGTAGTGACTATAACTTCACCTGTATCAGTCTCAATACTTCCATCCGTGTTGGTTGTGGTGAATGTAGTTGGGTACTCGGTACAACCAAAACAACTATTAGAAGATACCGGGGCGTTAGAAGAGCCACTAGATGAGAGTGGGCCAACATCGGTAATACGGGTGGTCAAGTGGCCGTCGGTGTCGGTGGTGATTATAACTTCACCTGTGTCTGTCTCCTTACTTCCATCGGACTTTGTCGTTGTGAAGGTAGTTGGGAACTCAGTACATCCTTCGCAGTCTGATGAAATTTGTGCAGAAGACGAAACAGCAGAAGATGGAGCATTATTTGAAGAGGTAACACTAGATGGAGCAGCACTAGATGGAGCAGCACTGGATGGAGCAGTATTGGATGGAGCGGTATTGGATGGAGCGGTATTGGATGGAGCAGCACCAGATGGAGCAGCACTAGATGGAGCAGCACTAGATGGAGCAGCACTAGATGGAGCAGCACTAGATGGAGCAGCACTAGATGGAGCAGCACTAGATGGAGCAGCACTTTTTGTACTCAGTATCACAGAAGATGGAATTACTGACGAACTCAGAACTTGTAAAGTTGATGAGGTTGAAGAAGCCACCGACGAGGATCCGGAAGAATCAATACCAGGCGGACTGGGGATGGTCTTACACGGCTTACACCCGGTAGGCTGGTTTGCACCTTCAGGAATTGGTCCATTGTATCTGACACCTCCATTGATGACTGTTGTCAAGATACCCCCGAAATTTGTGGTAAATCTTTCAAATTTGCTGCTGTCATAACCCTTTCCAATATCAAAGTAAAAGGAGAAAATCAAAGTAGTCGATAACTTGAGTATACCAGTCGTCTCGGAATATGAGAAGCTGAAGATCGGAAGACTGAGTCCCACTACATTCCCATTACCGAAACCTGCAATCTTAAAAGTCTGGCTAAGAGAAAGTGACTCAACTCTTAAGCTGGAAGATGGTGAACTCAAATAGAATGTTTGGTCAGGATCAACCTTCAAGACAGAGTTTTGTATCCAGACGTTACTATGGTCACCAATGTCGAAACATCCACTACCACTGATCTTGGTGGTTTGGTCATAGATGGAGTTGATTAAACACACAGTACCATCGTTTTCAACGGTACCTAATGGAGCACCCAAGGTGATAAAACCTTTTGATAAAGTTTTCTGTTGGAATACAATAAGACCGGTGTTCTGCCATTTAGGAGAAGTGATTGACATTTGAGGAGTTCCTACTTTACCATCAGCAGCAAACCAAATATCTCCATTGTTTGTGAACAGTGCCCCTATGAGATTATAATTAGGCGGCAAGATAGATCTTGACGAGTCGAAGGAAATCTCACCATTGTTCACGATGGTATTCACAATACCAAGTAACTCTACACTCAAACCAATGAGATTAGAATTACTACTGATGAAAAGCTTACCCTCGACGTTAAGACTTCCTAAAAAGCTTGTAAGAGAGTTATTGATAATGGACCAGTAAACACCCGAGTCAATTTGTGTCTTTCCAACAACGGCCGCGATAGACCCACGATCAATCCTATTCTCGGAAATGGTTATTGCAAAAGTGGTAACTATCAGCAAAGTTGCTGCTGTAATTGACTGGAGCCGCATTCTGCCTTCTCTTGAATTTTGAGAAATTGACTTCTGGATACTGTATTATTTTATAATCTGGATGGAGAAAGTTACCAAGGACTAGAATGCGGGGATTCTTACTTAGTTCGAGTCAAGCGCTCAGAAGAAAGACGCCATTCGGTATCACCGATACGTCAGGCGTGCTAATGCATAACTTCTGATATGTATTATGCGCATTTATTCACGAGAAGTGTGCATTGCATAACGTATGCCGCTTCGTCTCCATTTTTATCAGGTCGAACATTCAAGCGATTAAAGTTTTACCAGAAATGATAATGGAAATGAAGTACACAAGAAGTATGTTCGGTTGTCGTAATCATGACATTATCTTTCATATATTTCACAAGTTCATTGGTATATCAATATTGAATACACGCCGTGTTTGGTTCCAGAAAGCATATGAATACTTTGTTCTAAAAATAATTAACCTTCTTGCATTACTCGGCGGACATACTCGTTTGCAATGACTATTTAGGTCGATGGTGACATCTAGCTGCTCCGGCAACTGTGATCTTTATCAATTGCCTCCGGACGTCGATGTGAGCAGTTCATTTGTTGAGGTATACTTCTACTAAATGTATAACCAATAAAAATTGACTTATATTCAATCATAAATGATCATTCTCTTAAAATGAACAATCCCATTGCAGTAATATTACTACCCAAAAGGGATTTAAGGTGCTACAAAAATCGTACTTAGTTCACTTTTAGTTCTGCAGGCTTTATCGCTTATGCCCGTTACCACCAGCCTCATACATATAGACGATTCTTGCATGTGATGGAAAAGCCAAAATAGCACAGTTGCGCCGCACAGTTGCAAAAAGTATCGAAGTTAAACCCTTTCTGTTATGCTTACGTCTTTGAGTAGATACTCGACGTTCTAAACCTAGCGTCCATTTCAGTTGGCTTTCAAACTAAATGTGTCTAGTAGTTGTTTAGTCGGTGATACCCATCATCCAAACTATTACTTCCGTCTAAACGATGCGAATATTAGACTTGGATTATGCGTTATTTTTTTGTCTTCGATGGAGCTCACCTACAATAGTCTAATTAAATTTGCATTATAGTCGATTCAGTCTGATAGTTCACTCTAATTGAAGCGAAAATAATGCAAGCCACCATGGTTAGCCGCTCATGCATAATAGTTCTTTGGCCGTCGAAATGATCGAAAAGGCATTTAGCTAATGGTACATACACCCTAACTAGCAATTCTAGCTCCAGCATGTGTCGGTAACTCCCCACTTACTGCATGTTTTGCATAAGTTTACAAGGAAGCATTTTCCAGACAAATATTATCAAATGTATGGGAACTACCACAATTTCCAATTTATTTACTCAGTTACGAAATACTGTGAGCAGTGAGTTCCAGTTATTGTCAAACCCTTAGTAAAATTCTCGGTATCCTGGCTTGAAGATATTCGGCTTAATATTGGGTTATCATTTGGTCTTGCCACATCTTAAAATGTTTAACATCATTTAATGTTCAAGCAAGCTTGACTCGTCACTGAGAAATTTCTCCAAGGTGCTTCTTCATTTTGACAAACAACTTTTCCCCATTGATTGCGAGTTCCTGTAAAGATTGAGTTGAGGTACAGTGATACAAATAGTGAATCGCATTTATGCGTCAATAGCTTTATCTTTAGTATTGAATCCCGGTTTGACGTTCAGACATAAAAACTTCCAAAAATTGATAATCCATGACATTGAACATCAATTTCTATGTCAAATTCATCTCTGCTTACGTGCCATTTAACTGACTTTGCCCTTTGATCGTCACGAATTTGTTATACAGTACCAGTGAAACAAAGTATTGATATGAATAGTGCGTTTAATAATTAATTTGTTTAAGGATTCAAAGTACCGTCGTATCTGACGTGAAGCTTCACTTCGTACTTCCATTATTTTCATCTTTTGCATTTTCTCAAAATTTTGATTGAGAACCAAATGTGGAAAACGGTTCAGGATCAAAAATTACTTTTGGAAAACGGCATATTGCTGCTATTCAGTTGATTACAGTAGTTAAATTGCGACAGTAGTGATCAAAGTTTTAATAAAGCAACTACTGAGCGATAAGATGTCTCAAAGTTCCTGAAATTTACAACTAACAGCAAAGTTTGCAAATCGCGAGCATCCGATTATAGAAACATCACCTTGAGTAAATCAAATTAGAGTTTTAGGTATCTAGGATTTATAATGTTCAACATCGTCCACCACGACTGAACCATATCGCTACTTATTATTCGACCTCCACCACGTATGCAAGAACTGATATCGATTTTGAGATTTTGAAGCCACCAACTGCCACCATTTAAGTAGCACCATTGAATACACCATCCATTGCTGTGGGAACTTGCCAGTGACTCGAAAATTACAAATGCTGGCATTCTTAGTACTGAGTCTATTGCAAATGAAGTAGTGGCACCACCACACCTTTTAACAATCAATAAACAGTTCCCTCATACCACTGGGCGAACACCTACTGGGACAAGGATTCATCAAATTTATTGATCCCTAACTTTTCTTTCAATATACGGATTACTTAGGATTGCATGGCGCACCTGCTCAAGGGTTGGAAGCAATTTTAGCCGACTCTGAATTCGCAGCCATTGGGACTGCTTATTAGCAACAAAAAGCCGCACTCAGATCTTTTTTACAAAATGGTTGTTCTCAAAGGGTAGCTTCAAACATAAACCATTGAGATCTACTTTTGCTGCACATTTTACCTTCAAGCTGTTAGTAGATGGAGGTAGCATTTTGGAATTGATATTCCACTACATGTCTCACTATTTCATGACAAATCGAGTGATGCGTATGTAACACTGGCCATATTTAAGATTCAGGGTCCTCACTTCTACGAAATATTGTTAGTCTATCCTCATCATTAGGTTCCCTGGTGAATCCAGGGTGTTCGAAATGACCGTTGTATTTCAAAACCCTCAATGTCAGCGGCATGGCGTAGAAGTCAGTATCGTCATTATCAAATTTCAAAGTCAACTGGACTAACTTGTTCGCCTGCAAAGCGTTGAGACTGAGATTAGAGAGTGGAATGCCTTGCATGTCAAGAGCTCGCAACTGCAGATTATCAGGTACAGTAGTAATTGATTTTAGAGGATTATCCCCTATGACTAAGCTCTCAATCAAAGGCGGTACTCTAAATGATTCAAGAAGGTTATGCCTCAAATCGAGGAATTTGAGTAAAGGTGGAAACAGTAACATTTCAAGACTTTTCAAACAGTTCCCTGCCAAATCAAGTTCCTCCAAAAGTGGCGGTAGTTTTATTATACCATCATTTATCTTTCTCATAGACGCCATACTTAAATCTAGTTCCTTCAATTTCGAATCTGGCGGAAAGCGGAGTCCTGAAATATTTAAAGGATGTCCTGAAAGATCAAGATTTTGTAACGCTGAGGGGAAGGTAAAGTCCCTCAAGGACCCTTGAGCGCTGCAGCACATAATCAAGTTTTCTAATGAAGATGGGATGTTCCCTATTGTGGAAATGTCAATGTGGTTAGAGCTAGCATCCAAAGTTTTGATAGAACCGGGTACCCGGGGAATGGCCATTAACTCATTGCTGCTCACGTCCAAATCGATCAATTGAGGGGCATTGACATTTATACGTCTAATCAAGTTGCCACTTAGATTCAATTTTTCTAACCTAGGTAAAGAACAACGGAATTTGGTGATATGATTATTAGAAAATGTTAATTTTTTGAGTGACCTTGGTAAATTTTCCCCATTGAACGCTTTTATGCCACATTCTTTTAGTGTTAACGCTAAGAGTCCTAGCGGAAGCTTTAAAAGTTCAGCTTGAGACTCTTTAGCATTTCTAACGTATAGTTCTGTCAACAGACTGGGAAGAGTTAAAGCGTTCAACTTGTTTTTGGGCCACTGAATTTTGAGTGACTTCAAATTTAAGAAGCCCGACAAGTCTTGAGGGACATTACCTCCTAATATGCTTAATGATTTGATGCGGGTCAGCAAGCCAGTAGGTAAGTCACCAACAAAACCAACTGCAGTAAGGCTTTCTGATCTGTAAAGACTCTCGATGCCGTCTTGTGAGCGATCAATTATGGAAAATTCTTCGAGCAGGTCATTCCAGAAGGTTTTCTGTAAGATCTCCCTATCGAACAAAGGTCTAAAGTGCATATTAGAGCAGTAAGCGTTTTCCATTATATTGTGAGCATTCGCAACACGCAACTTCTTCAATCCTTGCAATTGAGGTTGATCTCGAAGTCTAAGATTACTGTCAACAACAGTAAGACTCAACACATTGACTGGGATACAATATATTGTACAGCGCTGTAATTCAAGCTGTTCAATGTAATGACTTTGGCACACTTTTATGTTCAAGTTTTCTCCCTTTAATGTCTTTAGGGATTCAAAGCAATCCAAGTCAATAGTGGCAATTACAAAACATGATACTTCTAAATGTGTGATCATTTTGCTCACATCACTTTTCGAGAGTAACAGTAGGCATTCTTGATCAAGGAGTCTAGTTCGTAAGAATAACTTTACTTCACTTTGATTTTTGTATTTTGATATGATTTCCATTAGTGCATCTTCCATTTGGTTAATGAACATCACATCAAGGAACAGGAATTCCAAACAGTCGTCCTTACACATCTTGGGAAATGTAAGTGTCTACCGGGTCGGTCGCCTGTTACTTACAGTCAAATCAATGATTCATAAGTGTGCATAAAAGCTTGTTTCGGAGTTGGATGGAATTGGATTGTCAACAAAGTAACGAATTCAGGAATCCGCTTGTTAATCGAGAGAGAAATATGCAAGATGTCACTCAATCATATCATCATATGATATTTTGGGTGAGGAACAGAGAAGAACGGCAGATCTGAAAGCTCCACTTCATGTAAGAGTCGTGCACCGCTAAGTGTGAACCCTCTTGTTCCGGTCAACTTTAATTTCATCTACTAAGCTAAGAGTTGGAACATGGATTTGAAACCCAACATCCCTTTATTAGACAGTAACGACAGCAATGGAGCTGGGGGAGAACAAATGCTACCAGAGCTGTATTATTCATTACCTTGTTCGTCAGACACACTACACAAACAGATAAGATCTCTTATTGTCAAGGAAGCATACAATTTGGCAGGAAAGGAAAATACCGAACTAATGTTGCTTATACATGAAGCTGACAAGACAATCTTCACACTAGCTACTCTGAAATTTCAAACATTGCTATCAAAAGTAGAACGAGATTCCTTGTTTTTACATTGCTTTGAGCAGAATCCTTCTCAGTCATCCTTACCTCCAAAAAAAGAAGAAATCACAAAAGAGAGCCTATTAGATGCAATGTCTGTCTTTTTTATGACGATTTTTGTTCTAGCAACATTTTTCTTTTCACTCTACATGGTTTTCGTCGCTAGTGAAAGGTTTTTAGAAAGAGAATTTGCTCCGGTACTTGTGAACTTGTTTGGTGCATTTGTGCCAGCATATGTCATGTACTTCTGGTGTACAGTGATGTACAATAGGGTCGGCCATACAACGCACGCAAATTCAAATAGAGAGCTTGAAAACATGGGGAAAGAGTTTCCCCTCGATGGGGCCCCTTTAATTTCGAAACAAGGAGATCTCGAACCAGGACCACCTGCTCAAGGTCACGACAACTTCAATCAGGAAAGGGGTAGACAAAATTTTCATCTGAAGTGTCGTATAGAAGACGCAGCTAAAAGACTCGAAACTACTGGAAACAGTCAGATACTATTCATGGTCGAGGAACCAGGATCCTCTTTCAGATTTGTAACTTCGATGTTAGAACCTGTATATGGCAAGTACTTACCAGCAAGCCTTGGCACCTTGCCAAACCAGACAGATGGCAGAGCGCCAGCTCAGACATTTAGACACAAGGCGGCTGATTACTTGGGCCTATTCATCTGCTTTGCCTCTTGTCTGGTACTATATTATGTTTTGGATAACTGGTTAGAGCATGATTACATAGTGCCTTGTTTTGCATTTTCGGTCGCTGCCCTCATTAGCTTGGTCTTCTTTTGCTCCATATACAAATGGCCCCAGCCAATTGAGCGTTGAGTTTGACGAAGCTGATCTACTCAAGCGAAGGCTCCTGTCCCTGTCCCTGTTTATCGCGCAACGCATAATCTGCATACTCTCTAGATCTATACTTGTATAGATTGTATGATCAATTTTTTCTTCTACCACGTCAGTACCATGCGAATTGTTTAAAAGAAGTTGAACCTAACTGTTTAAAATTTTTATGATGGCATCGCTAGCGAGGGCATGAAGGAAATTATGACTATAAATTGTGAGTGCGGATCTACATAGTAGGGTAACGACGAATGTGTGTTAATTATTTTTTAAGTCTATTCATAATTTGATAATTTTGTGATGTTCTCATGTTCAATCAATTATATTTAGGTGTCAGAAAAAAAGTAAACATAGTTCACGTTTGTAATATTTCAATACAATTCATGTGATTCCTAAAGTATTATACTCATCTGCAAAACATGTTGAGCAATTATAGCCGACGTTTTTTGCAGCCATTGAGCAATTGAGCCGCACTTATCTTGGCAATTCGTGGTTGCAATA